>CANUEX010141984.1:0-28868 GCA_948099535.1 Jatropha multifida | reverse complement strand
CATTCTTTTACAAATAACCTTATTACTTATACATAAGTCCTTTGCAAAACATCTCATAATTTAGTGCTTATTACTTCAAAATTACTTAACTTACAACTTGTAAAATTCTCATTTTTCTTACTTATATTTATCAAAAATTATACTTATCAAATATACATGTGTATAGTTTAAAATACTTAAAAATCAACATTTAAAGAAGCAAAAACATGCCTTACCCACTAGGAGGTTCGGCCTCTTTAGGCCATCAAAAGGGAAAGAGTTTTTCTTCAATCAAGCACCATATTTCAAGTTAGAAATACTTAGTTAAGACATTAAAAACCTTTGCTTAACACATTTAGTCTTACAAACTTATTTACTCATTTAAAGCCTTCTTTAAGTCTTGTAAAATGCTTAAACATTTGAATTCAAGGTAGTGATTTAAACTACCTTTAAAACACTTAAAAATTTACTCATTTAAGTTAAAATTCACATGAAAAACAAAGAAAACCCAAGGCCCTTTCACCATTGCTAGGTTCAGCCTCTCCCTCAAATGAGAAGGGAAAATGTTTTCTTTTAAATTAACCACATTTTCTCAAAGACAATCCCACTCAAAACCACACTAAAATCAAAGAACACAAACACATGAAGCAAAAGTTCATGCCCTTCCTCCTAAGGAGGTTCGGCCAAGTGAAGGGGAAGGAGAAGGGGATGTTCCTCTTCTCATTCAAGCATTTCATTATGTTTAGAAAACATAGGAAATCATGTAAAAATAATCAAATAACCAATTCCCCAACACATTTCACAAAATCTTCAAAAATCATTCAAAACCTATAAATTGGAAACTTGAAGAAAATGAAAGGGAAATGAAAGTATTAGTGCTCTAACCTTCAAAACAAGCTTAAAGAAGTTTGGAGAGCCTCATTCTTGGCTTTCTCCTTCCCTTTTGAAGAGGGTTCTCCAACTTCTTCAAAGTAAAAAAAATACCCATTAAAATCAACAATTAACAAAAGAAATACATGGAGCATGATTTAATGCATAAATTACATGTCCTAACCATGATTTCTACTTATTAATTTACAAAACTCAAAAATCACAACTTACTTTTTTTTATAGAAACTCCAAATTCCTTAGCTTAGGACTGCAAACTCTTACTTCTTCTACTTATTTCTTAAGGTTAAATCACCAATTTTTGGTTTAATTCATGAAATTTGAGGTAGTTTAGAGGTAGAGAAAATGAAGAAAATGGAGGAGAATGGAAAGAGAAAGTGGGGTGGAGAAGAGAGGAAGAAGATGGTGGAATAGTGTTGGTGAGTGGTAAATTTTAAGTAGAAAAGTCAAATTTGGCTTCTTAAGTTTTATGCCAAATGAGTGGCTATGATCAAGTCTCTAATATTATCGTCCAACGACTCTAAATATTCATCAAATACTTCTCCTCTAATTATTATTTAACTCCACCAATTAATTAAATTAACTCCATAAAAATAATTTCTCATTTATTCTTTAACATACTACATTAGAACACACTATTCATTAAATACCTTAATTCACCAAAAATATTCATGAAATATTTTCTACTCACCTAAATCATGCAAACATGTCCAAAAATATTAAATGAAATATTAGACATGCATAGCAATTTTTCCGGACCAAAATAATACAAAGTCCCGGATTGATTATACTATTCACAAACTAGTAAATCACTATTACCGACATTGAAAAACGGACTGTTACAGGATTTATACTCAAACTTTCAAACAGTTTATTATACTTGCAGTTTTTAGCCATTGCGTTAACAGCTACCTCATCATTCAGATTCTCTACCTGCATTGCCATCTTTTGGAATCTAGACCCATATTGTCGCAAATTTTCTCCTTCTTCTCTCTTCAAATCTACTAGATGGGAGGAGATTTTCTTGGATGGAAACAAGTTATGAAGTGAGCTTGGAATGTCCTGGCTAGCTGTGAAAAAGAATGGATGGACCCTGTTTTAAGTGTTTGGTACCACTCTTGCGCTGCCCCTTTAAGAGTGATTGGAAAGACTTTACACATTAAAGTCTTTTGAGTTAGTTTGCAAGTACATTATGATTCGAAAGGTTGCTTGATGATAACATTGAATCTTGTCAAATAGCTCTTTAACCACATCCTTGAGATTTGCCTCATCCTTTGAGATCTGGTTTTGATTCTACTTCTTGGTATCAGTCAAATATTGAATGGTTTAAGTGTTTAGGGGTTCTACAAAAGACCTTTCAATACTGAAGTCAATTGAGAATAAGCTTAGGCAAGGGCTGCTGCAACTTGGGGATCGATAGTAGAGGGAAGAGTGAAGGTAAACTATTGACTAGCTTCGCCATGGGCATTGCCTTAGCTTTCGGTGTTAAGGTTTTCAATGGGGTTGGCTGTAACGCCCTGACTCCAACCACTAGAGAAATTGTCCGCTTTGAATCAAGTCGAATCCATCTCATACTAAATCGGCAAGACCCGCACGGTTTTGTCCCACAGATGAAATTGGAATTTCCCAGAAGGTCACCCATCCTAGGATTTCTGTCAAACGAGCACGCTTAACCTTAGAGTTCTTCCAATTCTCCAGCCATTCCAACAAAGGCTCCTTTGATGATTAGTTACCCCCTTTTCAATATATGATCTAATTCATTTCTGTGTTCCGCATTCCACTACCCTAGCTAGCCTGCCATCCTAAAAGCTCGCTGGGAGCCTTGCTCTACCCGCTCTCTCAGGATTGCTTTGTCGAGTCGAGATGTCACATTGGCAGCCATGAGGGGTCAAAGGAAAGATTATGTGGTTATCTAGGAGTGAAAAGATTAAACTTGTGTTCCACATTCATCGCACCAATTTTTAATCTCTCTGAATTTGAGATAAAGTAAATTGCATATCTTCCCCCTCTTTGGGGCGAATTTAGAATATTAGTAGAATTCGAATAATTCGTATCCGATAAAGATTGAATCCTGAATTTAATGCTATTATAGGGGTCTAATTATTGTATTAAATATATTTTATTAATATATGTTAACAATTATAATTTATGAGTCAAATAAATTGATAGTAGCTTTATTTTTAGATTTTATAATTATTTAAAAATTTTGTATTAAAATCAAACTATAATAATAATTATATTCTAATTTAAAAAAAATTTATTATCAAATAATTAATTTTTAAATATTACTTATTGTCAATTAAAAAATTTTAAATTAATAATAGAGATTGTCCTTATTACTAATCCAAACTCCATCATTCACACAAATATATTAAGTTAACTCAAGTTCAAAATTAAGAGTGAATCTATCTTTTATTTACAATTTACGTCTTAATTATAATTTACGGTGATATTGTAACAAAAGATCAAAATTCAATGTGAGATTAGTATAAAAGTCAAATTTGAATAAAATTGTAATAAAAAATTAAATTAATGGTGAAATTGACAAAAAGGTCTAATCGAAATAAAATTGCAATAAAATTTAAAATTCAGAATGGAATAATACATTAAGCCATTATTCATATATCTATATCTATATATATTAAAATATAGAAATATAGAAACACACATATATATATATATGTGTATAATCAAATTTAAATGAGATCAAATGTTTAAAATTCTATCAATTCCTAATCCACGTTTCAAATTTAGACAGTACAAGATTAGTTAAACACTTATGTTAATCCAAAATCAGCGTTCTCTATAATAGGTGAAAACGTACAATAGGTGAAAACGTGTAAGACCAACGACTGAGCAACAAAGTCCAAGTCTTCTTTTACAAACCAAACATTTAGATATTATTATTAATTTTCTGGAAGAATCATTATTTAGTTCCTAAAATTTGACCAAAATTACTAATTATTCCCTAATATTTACTTGGCACAAAATATAATCTATTTTTTGAAAAATAAATTTCTTGAAGGATGCATTTAAAGAAAATAATTTTTCAAGAAATATGATACAAATGTCTTTGGCATAGAAATTGGATTCTTAGAAAATAAATAACCGTCAAAAGATAATATGCATAAAGCTAATAGATGAACTGATAAATTTATTGCACTTAACAAGAGAAATAAAATTTTCCTATCCGTCCCTAAAAAACTTATTTCATATAGGAAAATTAAATGATTTATTTTGTGAAAAATAAAATTGATAATGAACATAAATATTTTATACATTTTTTAGAAATTTACTCTTTCAAAATATAATATATTCCAACAAACATCTATTCGGTCATTCTATTGAAAAAACATGCTTTAGATTATGTGAATAGGAAGGACCGAAAGATTAAATATTATAAGATATTTACTAAAAGATATACTTTCAGACAAATTATTAATAATTTAATCAAATTAAATGTCAAGAATGAAACAGTGATTTACCAAACAATAGAACGAATAGTTTTAGGAAAAAAAAACAATAGAATGAATAACAATTTTAGCCAAATTTAAAAAATTAAATAATATTCTTTCTTATTTATATAATAATAATAATCATTCCCTATCATGTCCAAATTTTGCAATATAAAAATAATAGATTTTTATTATTTTGACTATTAAACTAGGATTTGTTATTTGCAAATCAATTGCGAGCAAAACAGTTAAGGGAACCCTTGCAAGTCTTCATAGCCCTTAATGCCGATTTCTCTCCTTTCTCTCTCTCATGGATGAACAGAATCAAGAAGAAACTCATCAATCAAAACCCAGAGCCACCCTATTTCTTTCTTGTTTTGGATTTTCCGGGAAAATTGAGGTTTCCGAGAAAAAATCTTCAAAATTTCACAAGCCTTGGTTTTCACGGTCAACGATTCTCCGGAAAAAGCCCGGCGCCAAAACCGTCCCCGTCGACTCTACGGATTCCCAGAAAGTAATACACAGTAAAAAGACTAGTTATTGCAAGTCAAAGCTCAAGCGGAACTCCGATCAAATTACTCCAAAGCGTCAAAATCTGGCAGTCAACGATAAGAATCCAGGAAGAAAACAGCAACCTAAAGAGGTATGTCTTTAGTTCATAGCTTATTTATTTCAACACTTGGATTGCATTTTTCTTATTTAATCCAATCATAGTAAAATATTCCCTGATTCAAGGTAATATTCTGACAGAAAATCATCCTCGAAAATGGGAAACACACGGATCATGCGATGGATTCTGTAGCATCTCCGAAAAACTTGTCGTTTCGCCGGAAAATAGATGCTATAAGAACTGGGTCAAGCCAACCCGGTTCACTGGAGGACAAACCCCAGCCCCATGCAACCGTTGACCGCTCCATATCGTTGCCGTCGGCAACTCATCCGGTAGAAAAATCGCGGGTCGGTCCAAAAAAACCTCGCAAAGAAAGGTCTGACCCGGTGATTGGAATGTCGATAGTGATGGTGACCTTGATAATAATGTTGCTATGGGGTCGCCTGTGTGCTATTCTTTGTACATGTGCATGGTTATATTTCGTCCCAAGGTTAAGAACACGGGATGAAATTGGCAAAAACGGTGCCGTTGCTGTCAAACCGGATTTCAGTTCAGAAGAGCATAAGAAAAGAGTGATTATGGAGGGATTTCTTGATAGAAACCATCGGTCTTTGTTGTAATTTTGTTGAATGGCATTTTGTGTAAATTGTTTGTAGGCATATGTATGAATTTGTCAGAAAATCAAAATAAAAGAAAAAATAGTCAATTTTCTAGAAAACTATTTAATTGGCAATTGGAAATGTTACGTCATACAAAATGAGAAATTTAATTGAGTTTTTTTAAATTATTTAATTGATTTGACTTTAACATTATTATAATTCCTTTAAAAAAAAGCTTTATTATAATTAAATTTTAAATATGGAAATTTTATTTCGACCGACTGTAGTTTAATGGCATTCTTACAAACATAAATAGTGAAATTTTTCGAACTCAAACCATGAATTTTTTGAAATTTAATGAGAATGAGCAGAATCCATCATTTAGCCTCTTTTATATATAAATATATATATTTTGAACTTATTAACAAATATCCATTACATTACATTTTAAAAAATTACAATATGATTTTTCACCATCTCTAAAATTTTAACTTAATTCAATATTATTTTGGTTTGATTTTTTAAAAGAATTAATATTTTCATTTTTCATAAATCTAAATTAAATTAATAGACCCACAGAATGCTCACTCTATACACGTGTGGACTGAGACTCACGTGGTCAATATAGAGCGGCCAATTTTGCAAACTACCAAACCCCTAAAATTTATTTTCTAAAATATGAGATATTGCCAATTTCCAGCAGCTATATGATAAATCAAATCAATATAATATATACATTAAATTGAACCTAAAACCACGTTTTCCATAATTTCTTCTTAGCTGACGCAAATTTTGAGAATTTAAAAATTTTAATTTTAAATTAGACTTGAGATGCTACATTGAATTAATTTAACTGATAATGAGTACAACAAAATTGGCTAAGCTGCCAATTTGTACTTGGACCGCGCTATGTGTATGGTTTGGATGCGGATAGACCGAAGGGAATTCGGGCCAGAAATGATCCAGAGTTTTCTCTTCTACACCAGAATTCGAAGAGGCTAATTTTAATTTCAGTTTTTTCCCATTATCAATCCCAAAAATTGATTTGAACTTGTCACTGAACTGGTAATTCCGAAGCAGTTTGATCTCTAATAAAAAAAAGGGAAAAAAATGGATAGAACTAATATTTTTTTGCGCTTTTTTCTAATAAAAATTGTCTTATTGAAATCTTCGAATCCTTAATTGGTATCGCATTCTCTATATTTTTAAAATTCGGCCGAATATCAAATGATGAGTGGATCAAGATTATATTGAATTAACTCAGTTCAAAAGATTTGTTATTTTTTAATTTTTTATAATTATTTATAAAAATTAAAAATATACTAATATAAAATGAATAAATAATTATATTTCAAACCATTCATCATCAATATTAATTTAATTAATATATATAAATATATATATATATATATATATATATATATTAAATAATGCATAATTTATAATTTTTATGTCGTTAATTATCCAAACTAAATATTTTATATTCAATATAATAATGAAATATCAAAATATAATTAAGTATTATTGATTGATTAAATTGGAGTTTGAATAGCAAAACGCTATAAAATTTTCAAGTTGACAATGTTGAAAGGAGTTCTCATGAACTTTGCCAAATATTTAAAAATTTTGCAATATCTAAAATAAGTTTTCAGGCAAATGGAAGATTAGATGAACACAAATTTTCATATTTCTACACAACTTTGTCAAATAAAGGATAAAAAAAATGAATTTCTCTCTACAAGTCAGCCATAAACTTCATTTTTGTAATTATTTTATTCATTTCATTTCAACTAACCTGATTGAAAATTGAAACATAATTTAAGACATCATTGATATTAGAAAAGGAATAAATGAGATATTAGGGGGTAAATGAGGAAAAAAATGAAAAAAAATGGTTAAACTATTTTCCTAATCTTGGTAAAAAATTAGTTGTTAAGAATGGAGGGAGTAGTATGAATGTTCTTGTAAAATCAATTGCAATACTTTCTTATTCCAAAAAGATAGTTCATCCTTCTCCCAAAATATAGTCCACTTTTTTTTTTTTATTATAGTTAATCATTAAATAGTCTATTATATTCTCATTAAATTTTATTTTATTTTCAATAATGTTTATTAATTTTTAATTCATTATTTTAATATAATAATTATTCATATGTTATTTAAAATAGACATAATAGGCTAACTATATGAATAAAGTTGTTTTTTAATTATAATAATTATTATTTCTTAATCTGTGTGAAAATAGAAAGTAGACTATCTTTTTGGGATGAATGGAATATGATATACAATTTTTTTTAAAAAAAACCCTTATTTTATAACTAATCATTAATTACTTATTTAATAAAAATAAAAATTAATACTCCCTTCATTCTTTTTATATAGAAATAACTAATTTTTCATTAAGATTAAAAAAGTACTTTAAATAGCTTTTTTTTTGCCTTTTTTCCCCCTAATTTACCCTTAATATCTTATTTATTTCTTCTTTGATATAAATGTATGTTTTAAATTATGTTTCATTTTCCGAAGAGACTTTAAATATTTTGTTGAAATTGAGAGAATAAGGATGATTGCAAAAAGTAAAGTTTATGCTCTAAGTTGTGGAGAAAAATTCATTTTTTGGTCTTTTATTTAGGAAAGTTATGTGGAAATATGAAAATATATTCATATTTAACCTTCCAACTCCCTCTGGTCATTAAAAAAATACTTTTAATATAGTGCAATTTTTCAAATGATTGAGCGAAATATACAGGGATTCTTTTCATTATAGTCAATTTAAAAATTTTTTAGCCTTTTTCTATTCAGACTCTATTTTAATTAGTATTTAAATCATCCATGTGAGCACCATCCATGTGAACACTTTTTTTTTAACAAAAATTGATGAAAATAAATAAATTTTTTTATATTTCTTCACATTAAATATTCATTTATACCTTTGTTTATCATTACCTTCAAAATTTTCAACGGTAAAAACTTTATAAAAATTAAAATAAGAATAAGATAGACTTTTTACATTTGTATAGTTTCTAAAGTCATCAAATTGGGCAAAATTTTTATTTTAAAACAGCACCCAAAATAAAAACTTTTCTTATATGAAAAAAAGGAAGAGAGTATAAATGATATATTTACAAAAATCTAATATTAGCATTCATTAGATCCATAAGTCAGAACAAAGAAGAAATCGGTTATTGGTTTGTCAAAGAAATGCAAATAAATTTAATGAAAATTCTCGGATCTTTCCCACATTTTTGTGTACTTAAAAGGATGATTCATGATTGTATTTACTTTTTTTGTTTGATGGTGAATTCTTGACTAGGCATCAAATAAATTTGTGCTTTTGTTTGGACGCTGAGAAAATGAAGGAAATATCAAGCACTCGCAAACCATATTACCGTCCATGGTGGTTTCGCTAACCGAAGATTCCATGAAAATTGGAGGAAGGAAAATGTCAGGGAGGTTATTTTGACCTGATTGAAATCCATCCCACAACCTGAGCCCATCAGAAAGAGTGTATATCATCGGAAAGTTGAAGCTATTACAGTGACAAAGCATTCAAGCTTTGATATCTCGCATAGAATGCCTAATCTACACGATCCAAGGCCAAAATAAAGCTTCCCTCATCGAGTATTAGGGTCTAGAGTCAAAAAGCATCAGTTTTCACTGGGAAGGAATGGTGGAGAGGATGTCAGTGTCGAAGGGGAGAAGGAGATTGGCAGGAAAATGTGTTTTCTCTCTCCTAATCGCATTGATTATGCCATGGTTTGGTCCAATTCAAAGGTTGGGTTGATCCGATTAAAATTGTATAAAGCTTTTCTCAAATTTTCAATGATTCAATCACGATTTAAATTAGTTCAATCACGTGTTTGTGCGAAGTTAATTTAGTTAAATCCACATCAGCTTCCAATTATTAAAGAAAGAACTTCCATATTTATTAAATTCCACTTGATTGCGAATTTTTTAAAGTACAGGCACTCTTCTCAAAATAGAAGAAAACAATATTTAAATATTAGAGCTGTCATTTTCCCAAGGTTATATAACTCAAACTGCCAGTTTATTTACGATTGTCCGGCTTGGAGCCAGCCAAAAATACAAATCGATATTTAAAATATTGGCTGCAACGTGAAAACAAACGGCAATTAATGCAAAGCCGTACAATCCTCTGGAATCTTCCTCTCAGTAATACAAGAGAAAAGTAATTAGGTTCTTTCGCCAGCCTTCCGAAGGAAAAGAAACGAAAAGAAAATGGCTGGGATAGAAATGATATTTCCAAAAGAGTATGGGTACGTTGCTCTGGTTCTTGTAGCCTATTGCTTTCTCAATTTCTGGATGTCTAGTCAGGTGGGTAAGGCAAGAAGGAAGTACAAGGTCCCATATCCAACTCTTTACGCTATAGAATCTGAAAACAAGGATGCTAAGCTCTTCAATTGCGTCCAGGTCTGCCTTTCCCTTTCCCTTTCCTACTTCTGTTTTGTTTTTTAAATGTGAAAATGTTGATAGAATTTCTTTGTTTGATAATTTAAATTTGTATGTGCAGAGAGGGCACCAGAACTCGCTAGAGTTGATGCCCATTTTCTTTACAATGATGATTTTAGGAGGGTTTAGGCATCCTTGTGTGTGTGCTTCTCTTGGATTTCTGTATACCATCACTCGTTACTTCTATTTCACTGGCTATGCCACCGGAGATCCCCAGAAACGGCTAACCATCGGGTTGGTTCATTTTTCCCTATTCTCTCTTTATAGTTAATTTGCTTCTTGGTAATTTGAATTTATTAATAAAATATACAGATTAGTTTTGCTTTTGAAATTGAAATATGAACCTGGTTTGTCTTGGTTTAATAATTTTTTAATTCACTGTTTCTTAAAAGAAATTAAGTATAATGAACAAAATTTTTGAACTTAACGATAAAGACTAAATTTTTAGTTATTTTTATTATTGAGGGTTTCTATCTGTCTATCTATCTATATATATCTATCTTTTCTTTTGGTTTAAATTCATATTATGAAAAGGTCAAAACAAACTATTAATCATTAATCAAAGTAAATTATAGTTCAAATGATTTCTGTACTTTTCCTTGAGTACTTGTATTTATAGATAGGATGGTATTTCGGCTTCAAAACAGAAAAGAAAAAAGTAGAATGGTGGTTAAGGCTGCTAATTAACCAAGCTGCTTTTGAATGGCTCAGAGACTTAGCTTGATGAGCGCTTGTTCATGAATATGCTGTTCACATTGTTAATCTTAAGGCTTGTTTATAAATGTGTCAAGCTTGAATAGCATTAATCTTAACTCATTTCGGTTGATGTGCAATTCTTTAAGCTTGTATGATATGTTATCAATAGGTTCATTTATGGGCTTGCTGATTGGCTTGATTAAGGTACTAGTTTTAGATCATTTTAGCCATAAACAATGTTATATGAAGTGTTCCAATGGTTCTTTTACCATGCTTCTTTAACTTACAGTTAAATTGGATGTTTGTGAATAACTTGACATCTTGGCCTGTTAAGAGCTTTTTTTCTCTTTAAATGAGCCAAACTCTAGCTAGACTAGACTTTATCGGTTTCTTTAACTGACTCAATCTCAAGGTTGATTTTTAAGCTTATTTAGTAAATGAGCTAACTCTATACATCAAAAGCTCAATTAAGTTCGTTTTAAAGCCTTAATGGCATCAGGGAGTCAATATGGAAAAGATCCATCGTGACTAGCGAAAGGGAAAATAAAATCCTTGGTTCTCAAAATCTGATAAAAAAAAAAGAACATTGTGGCAGTCGCCGGGAACTTCTGAGAACAGGATTAGGAATCATGGGAAATTCCCATCACGTAGAGACTTTAGGTAACAGGTTCAGATCATACACCATGCACCTTTTAGAGAGACAAATTATGTGTTTATATAGGGAGAATTTGTTCTTTAATTATGGAACTTGTGTTTGTCATCTGATGTTTAGTTAATTGCCATTTAAATTTGTATAATTGAAAATATAAAATTAAAAAAAAGGGCTATATAAGGAAAACTATAGTTTGATCCTATTTTAAATATTTTTATTGTAATCATAATCTATCATTGAATTGAAACATCACATTTCTTTAATACCAGGATAATGGTACTAATTGTATTAATCAAATGCCCATTAGGAACTTCCTGAAAAAAAAAAAATATTTATGTATACTTTATTAGCTGGAATTCTAAAATTCTAATTGCAGTTTTGGATGGTACCAATACTATTTATGTTCCACAGATGGAGGATGTGAGAGTGAGGCTGTTTGATCTCGAAAGGAGAACTTTATATAATATATGTTGATTTGTAGTGAATTTTACGAGCTTTTCCATAATTCGAAATGAGAACCTCTTAGGCTTGCGATTGATATTGTATACTTTAACCAACAAATTATCAGTAGCTAATTGATAATAATGCTAATGCAGGGAGGTTCTCATAATATTTTTTAACCGTTTCTCCTTTTATGCTAGTTGATTGGTGAATCTATATTCTTTATGTGCAGGAAATATGGGTTCTTGGCTTTGTTTGCGCTTATTATATGCACTATCTCATTTGGCATCAGTCTTCTTCGAGGATAATTTTTGGTTTCAGACATGAACTTTGGCTTACTTTATCTACTGTTTCTCTCTTTTCCTTTGAATGGTGCTGATATGTTTTGAGCAAGTGTGTATGCAATGTTAAACACTTTTTTTGTTTTTGCCGAACTAAGATGCATATTATTGTTGGACATGGATTTTAAAAATATTAATCTTAGATGCTTTCTCAAATTAATTTTGTTGCTAATGCTATTCCAAAGCTTTATGGATTGTTAGTTCTTGGCACATTGGTGCTTAGTTGCTTGGTTTGCTACAATTCTTGGATTCATGTTACCAAATTTTTGCTTTCAAAAATAATAAGCTATTAGTAGCTCCTTGGATGAGCTAAGAACCTTGAAGACAAATGAGGCTGATATTGAAGTAGCCATGCAAAACAAGATCACAAAGATTAGGGATATTAGTCAGTTTGATTATTTATCCTTGGCTAATTTTGTAGGCGTAAGAACCTTGCGAGATTTTTCATGTGTTTCCTGAATTTGTTAGCTTTGTGAACTTCCAAGCTAAAGTCAAAGTGCACAAACATACAACTGAGAATGGCAAGCGCATTTTCACTAATCATTACTGAATTATAGGTCATATTTCATAGTTGTCTTCATATTTCAATTCCTCACTTACAAATATACCAACTTCTATTATGATAATAAAAATGTCTTTTTGCCAGTTTTCTGGTCAATAATCCTTAAAAAGCTAACGTGGAGTTAATTTGGGAGTAAATAAATATTTTAAAAAATACAATGTCAAATTTACACTTTGCATTTTCTCTCTCTTGCCCAATTCTCAACTCATGTTTCATTTTTCAGCTTTAGCTCCCATTCAAAATCACTAACATTGGCAGATGCTTCACTACCGCCGCCACCACAAACACAGTCTGCAACTTTTTCTATAATCCTATTCGATTGTACCTACCTTCCTACCTATAGGAACTTGCTTGCTTGCTTGAATACTAGCACAGATAGCTCCTTGATGCATTTCGTCGAACAGGCCATGTGCAATCTTTCAATACATAAGTTCAAATAAATAGATGACTTAAGTCACTGAGATTCAAGAACAAAGAAAGTGAAAGATCACCCCATTGAATATTATTCATAAAATAAAAAGATGTTTAAATACACAAAGTAAAGATGGAATAAATGACAAGACATGTGCAAAGATAAAATAATTAGATGAATCAATAAAAAACTAAAAATAAAGCACAAGGGTAGGATGAATCAAAAGAGAGAATTGGTTAAATCTATGATGGAATGATGTTCTTTTGTGTGGATAGGAGAGAGAAAAAATCAATTATAATCTGATGCGCCTTGTTTTTCATATTTATTTTTTGAAAAATTAATTACACATCGGTTTTTTACAGGTCATCAACATGGAAACTGGCATAAAAATCTTTTTCTTGTATTTTTAATTGATGAATTGAAATATATGGACACGTGCTATAATTTAGGGAAGGCCAGTAAAATTAAGCTGGGAATGACACGATTGTCATAAGAATAGAGGCTCACATGCTTAAGATTGTAATGTATGTTGAGACAAGAAATGGAATTGCTGAAATGCCATAGTTGTGAGTGCAACAGCTATATACTATCTGTTAATCTAGCTATGATAGCTATTTATAGTTGATGTTTACCATTTATGCTATTTGTAGTTTCCGACTGCAGTGTTGTTTACAACTTGAGTTTAGAGTTAAAGTTTATCAATATTTAAGTGTAATATGATTTACCATTTAAGTTTAGGTTTAAGTTTATCTGTAATTACAGGCACTATTTCTTTTGTCATCGTTCAATTTAAATGCACTTGTACTTTTATTTCCATAGAAAATTAATAGCAAATTAATGTGGAATATTGAATTAAATTTTATTTTGCTTAATAATTAAAATTTGGCTGAATACATAAATTCACATTTGAACTTTGGAACTTTAACCTTGTGGCATTCTGAATTTTCCAAATGATCTATCATGCACTTGAACTTATAATTTTGAAAATATTACACTCTTTTTGATAGTAATATCAATGCTTTTTAGGATTTTTAGTTTTTATCTGCAAAATATCGTCTTGATATGTAGTTTACATAAAATTTAAAATAATTATTTTCATAAATTTTAACTTTTTAATGAATGTTTAATTAAGATCTTTTTTTTCTCAAAGCTCGAGCAAGTTTGGTGTTTGGCCACAACTCCTAGTAACTCATCTCCTCGTGAGGCGGATTTAGCTATGACATCTACTTTTTTATTGTTTGCCCGCTCTATTTGAATTATCTTCCAAGTACATCCTTCATCTTCTAACTTGTGTAGGAGGGACAAGGCTAGAGTGTGGTACTTGACTAGGTTCGGCTCCTTAGTAGTAAATGCCCCTGTGATTTGACTGACTGCTTATTGCCTGCGAGTCCAAAAAAATATGGAGAACTGGAGTTCATACCTCTAGGGCCAACTGAAGTCCCGTTATTAAGTCTTCATACTCCGCGCCATTATTCATTATGGAGAAGTCTAGGCGCACTACGTATTCTACTTTTATCTTCCTTGGTCCTTGTAGAATTACCCTTACTGTTGCTCCCAAACTTCCTAAGGCTCCATCTGTGTGCAGTTGCCAAGTGTTATAGTTGAGGCTGGATAATTCAACTCTTGGATCGCCTGTTTCATCCTCACTAGAAAATTCAGCTACAAAGTCAGCAAGTACTTATACCTTCATTACGGTGCGGGGTTCATATATAATATCAAATTCACCCAATCTGATTGACCACTCTACCAACCTTCTAGATGTCTTAGCTCGGTGTAAGATTTTCTTCAAGGGGGTGGTTAGTTTAGACAATTATAGTGTAGGATTAGAAGTAGTGATGCAGATGGTTCGTTAATGTCAAGACGACAAAAGCCAGCTTTTCAACACTTGGATATCGTTGTACGAAGCCTCTGAGAACCTTACTTACATAATAAATGGGGTATTATTTGCCTCTTTCTCTGATCAAAATGGAGGCGATAGAGCTTTCGGTAGAAGCTAAATACAAGTATAGAGGCTCATCCTTCTTGGGCCTGCTTAGGAGGGGAACAAAGGGCAAGAAGCCTTTAGTCTGTTTGAAGGTGAGCTGACATTTGTCATCCCACCTGAAACCTTTCAACTGCTTTAAGGTTTGATAAAAGGGCATGCATCTTTTAGCTAAGTAGGAGATAAATCATCCTAGGGCAGTAATTCGACCATTCAATTGTTGTACCTCATGGATGTTTCTGGGTGTATGAATTTCCAAAATCACCTTTATCTCCAAAATCGCCTTTGTCTTCTCAGGGTTCGCCTTTATCCCTATCTGTGATATCATAAAGCTAAGAAATTTCACGGCTTTCCCCCCGAATGTGCATTTGTCTGGGTTAAGCTTCATACTAAACTTGTTCAAGATCTCAAATGCTCCTTGCAAGTCCCTAGAATGGTTAGCAGCTCAAATACTCTTCACTATCATATCATCCATATGGACCTCTATAGTTCATCCGATTTGGCCTCTGAACATGTTATTGACTAGCCTTTGATACGTCGCCCTTGCATTTTTTAATCCAAAAGGCATGACTTGATAGCAATAGATGCCTTTATCGGTGACAAAGCTAGTTTTCTCTTCATTCAATTCATTCATTTTTATCTGGTGATACCCAGCTACTGCATCTATAAAACTATACACCTCATATCCAGCTGTTGAGTCTACTAGCTGATCAATATTAAATACAGGGTAGGGATCTTTTAGGCATGCTTTGTTCAGACCGATAAAATCAACACATAACCTCCACTTTCCATTGGATTTTGGTACCAAGACTAGGTTCGCCAGCCACTTTGGATAGTTTACCTCTCTTATGAATCCTGCCTTTAAAAGTTTATCAACTTCTGTGGCTATGACATGTTGTCTCTTGGAACCATGATTATGCTTCTTCTGCTTAATTGGTTTAAAGCTCGGGTCGATGCTGAACTTATGGGACATTATATTAGGATTGATACCGACTATGTACTCCGTAGTCCAGGCGAAGCTGTGGACAGAATTCTTCAAAACTGCCTTCATGTCTTCTTCTACTTCCCTTGGTATGTCAGCTCCTAGCGTTAAGCGTTTTCCTTTTTCCACTTCCCATGTGAGTAGCTCTCCCACTGGTACTGGGCTCAAGTCTTCTTTATGTCTAGGGATGTCAATTCTTCTTCCTCTGGCATCCACATGATTGGTAATGCGAGAGGTAAACTTTTCAATGCTATCACATATGCTTCCCTAGTTACCCTATAATCTCCTTTCACAACACATCTTCGTCCTTATCAGAGTAAAACTTCATAGGTAGGTACCTGATGCACGTGGCAACTTCTAGCTTGTATAGGGCTGGCTTTCCTAGTGTGGCATTATAAGGGAAGTAAATGTTTACCACTATGAACTCCAATTTCAATCTCCTTGATGATACTTCAGCTCCAAGCTCTAGGGCTATGTCTATGGATCTAGATACTTATATGGGCTTTCTTGCTAAACTAACAAGTGGAGTCCAGATTGGTTTGAGCCTCGCCTAATCCAATTTTAGGCTTTGAATACATCTATAGTGATCAAGTTGACCGCACTATCTTCATTCACTAGAATTTTTTTACCAGAAAATTCTCCAGGATTCCTTCAATTACTAGGGCATCACTGTGTGGGGTGTGTATGTGCTCGCTGTCAGCCTCCGAGAACAATATGGGTGGTCTAAGATTCGATCTTTGTCTGGGTAGGATGAAATATATCTCCTCGGTTCTCCTCTTTCTTGCCGAATTGTTGTCACCTCTTGAACAACCACCAAATATGGTATGGATGGTACCCAAGGTGTGATAACCTCTATTTGATTTGCTTCTCTGTTCACCTTCTCACCGATCTTTCCAAAAAAAAATTGCTTTAGTTCGTCTCTTTGCACAAAACGCTTTATCTTCTTCTTCAACTGCCAGTAGGCCTTAGTCTCGTGGCCCACATCCCTATGAAACTCATAATACTTACTCTTATCTCAATGGTTTGAGGCATCTTCCTTCATTTTCCTGGGATAGTAGAACTAGATTCAGTCACCCTACTCTCTAATCTGTGATAAAATCTCTGAGCGCGGCTTGTTCATTGGAGTGAATCCCTTATCTCTCAGGGATTCATTGTCTCTTGTGTACGGAGTTCAGACAGAGTAACTAGTACATGGGGCTCGGATGGGTGACCTTCTACGGGGTGATCGCCTCCTTGCCGGCGGAGAGTGCCTTTTGTGCTTGTGCCTTTCTTCTTTGGGTGATCTACGCTGTTGAGCCTTATATGCTTCATCTAGCTTAGTATATTTATGAGCCCGTACCATGAGTTCAGCAAAAATCAGGTGAGGATCTATACTCAAACTTTCAAATAGCTTATTGTATTTGCAATTTTTTGCCATTGCGCTAATAACTACCTCATCGTTCAAGTTTTTCACCTGCATCATCATCCTTTGACATTTGGATACATATTGTCTTAAGGTTTCTCCTTCTTTTCTCTTCAAGTCTACTAGATCGGAGAAAATTTTTCTAGACGGGACACACGTTATGAAGCAGGCTCGAAATGCTATAGCTAGTTGTGAGAAAGAGTGAATGGATCCCGTTTTGAGTGTTTCGTACCACTCCTGTGCTGCCCCTTTGAGAGTAATTGGGAAAACTTTATATATCAGATCCTTTAAATTAGTTTGCAAATACATCATAGTTTGAAAGGTTGCCAAGTGACTTTTTGGATCAGTACACCCATCATAAGATTGGAAAGTGGGGAGCTTAAATTTTAGAGAAAAAGCTGCGGCTAAGATATTAGGTGACAACGGCGAATCCTGTTGGAGACCATAGTCTCCTGTCTCCCTTGCCTCCCTACATTCCCGAACCAGCTCTTTGACAACATCCCGGAGATTTGCCTCATCAAATATTGGTTGGGTATGACTGAACTCCTGATTATGAGGGTTGGTGCTCTTGAGATCTACTTTCGATTCTGCCTCTTGGTATTGGTCAGATATTGAATGGCTTTGGTGCTTAGGGGAAGGTGGATGGGTTTTATCCTCTTAGTAAGGGGGGTTCGCAAGTTTTAAGGGTAAAGTCAGCTCTCTATTAGGTGAAGGGTTCTCTAAGAGACCTTTCAATATTGTGGCATATTGAGAATAAGCTTGGGCAAGGACAGCTACAACCTGTGGATCAGTAGTAGATGGGAGGGTGAAGGTGAATTGTTGGTTGGCCTCACTGTGGGCATTGCCTTGGCCTTCTACAGTAGGGTTCTCAATTAGGTTGGCGGCAACCAGGGTAGAAGAAAGAACTATAGGGATTGTCTAAGATTGAAAGGGTTGAAGGTGTGTTCCACGCTTACCGCATCAATTACTAATCTCTTAGATTTTGAGGTGTAATAAATTGTGAATTAGCTCGTCTTTGGGGTGAATTTAGAGTATATATAGTGGAGTCCGAGTAATCAATATAGGATAAGGATCTTGAATCCTAAATTGTTTATTAATTGGAGTTGATTTAGAAGTCTAATATTATTTATCAAATATATTTAATTATTATATATTAATACATTTCAAACCAATTTGGTAATTACCCTTTTAGATTTCATTTAAAATAAATATTTATCAAATCATTTGGCCATTTTATATCCTTTAATAACTTAAGCTTTATAAATCATTTGACTAAACTTGATTTTATCTAAAAAATTATATTTTTTTCCTCAAATAATTTTGGTGTGTATATATATAAGGTCTTACAATAAAAACACTTAAATTTCCTTAATTTGCTTAGTTTGAAAACATCACTTAAAATTCTATTTTTCGAATACTTTATTAAATTTAATCAAATATAAATCAAATTTGCAATTATTGACTTATTCTTTTACCAATTTGCTTTTCTTTATAATAACACAATTTGTTAATAAATCAATTTTTTCTTTCTTGTTTCTATTATAATTTGGTATTATTTAATTTGTAGTTTGAGTTATCAGTACAATTTAAACATTATACTATCAGTACAATTTACACAGCTCATCTTTGGGGAAAAAAAAAATTCAATTTCCATCTGTCAAATTCAATGTTTCGCAATTACAATCTCAATATTTAATCTATATTGGCTAACTCATTAATAATTTTACTGTCCTAATTTTAAATTACATAATTAACATATTCTTGTTATTTTTAACTATTAACTCTTATAATTTGCTAATTTCACCAAATAACTTGAGAACTAATCACACTATTAATCTCATACAATTAACTTATTGTTTAATGAGGACCAATTAAATTAAAATGCTAATTTTTAACTTGAATTTTTCATCAAAATTAAACAATTAAATTTTAAAATGTACCCATCGATATTTGAGGTTTGGATTCAAGTTCAATGTAAGAAACCGGTGTTTCTACCACTTGGGTGTCCTTGGATCGCCGTCAAAACCGCGCTCTCGTCGAGCGGTGGTTGGAGATGGAAAACAAGAGGGAAGAGCGGGGGAGAGGTTGTGGTGTCGGGAGGAGAGAGAGAGTGTGTTCTTTCTTTTATTATTATTATTATTATTAATCCCTCCTCTTTTACCTTTATTCCTCCTTTCTTTCTTTTCCATCTCTCTTCTTTTAACTATTCTTCTGCATTCATTCATTTAAAATCCCACAATAAATATTATAAATTACTATTTATTAAAATTGTAATTTAACCAAGACTTATTATTTGTTGGTAAATAACCATTATAAATTGTATACTTAACAATCAAATACTAAAATTGGTAATGAATACAAATAATCATTTGACTATTCTTACATTTTATCAAATACTCACTAATTTTATATTTTCGCATATAATTTCCAAAAATTCTTATCAATCAGTAATCAAAGAATTTAAATATTCAAGATACATAGAGAACAAGATTACATTAAAATCATTTATGATATTTTCTTGAAATTGGGGTGTTACACACAGAACATTATCCCTTTTCGAACTAGTTCTAGCAATTTCAATAGTTCCTTTTGTTCTAGGAATTTTCATTTTGTAAAGCATTATTTCTTCAACATTTTCAATAACATAGCTCATTTTGCAACCTATCATAATATTAATATATCATAACAAATAAACATCACAATAAATATAAACTGCAAACATAGATCAATAATAAATATACTTCGTTCAATATATTAGCATAAACAAATAACGATATATTCAAGCCGCAAAATCTATGTATTCAATAAAATTTAATTTACGAGAAATTGTTGCTTTTATTATTCTTTATGATCATGTTTTGAATGGCTACTACATTATCAATCTCATTTTTCTTCAAGGTTCTTAGCACATATAGGGAGCTGCTAATAGCCCTAAATTTCAACAATATCTTTATTTTTAGCACATAATTAAAAAAAATCTTGATATTACTTCAAGTTACAAAAGAAGTTTAAAATATTACTTGAAATTAGTAAATAATATTAATTATCATTAATTATTAATATTTTTTTAATATTTAATTATTTTTTAATATTTAATTATTATATGTAATATTAGGTTTCTATTTTCTATTTTATTCTCATGTATTCAATATTCAACTATAAGTGTTATTTTCATGAATTTTAATGATAGAAAACATTTAATACTTTATTTTTAATATCTAATAATCATCATTTTATTACATTGTTGAGTGATTTCAGATATTGTTGCTTTTATATTGTAATAACGCATGCCTTTTTTATGACAATCTTGTTATTCTTAGTTGCAATTAGTGTACTTTGGCTTTAAATTAGAAGTTTGCAACGCCAACAAGTTGTATAAACACTTAAAAATTTGTAAAGTTGTTCCACCTAAGTAATTAAGTAAGGATACATGCCATATAAATTTCACACTCTAAAGCATATCTTTTATGAATTTTTATTGGAGATAGAATGTAGATAAATGTTTTGGATTATAATAGTGATATGACCTACTATTGGGGAGCAATATCATTGTAGGTAGTATATATAAAGATTATCATTTATAATTTTTAATTATATCCTTTTGGATAGTTTGAAAGAGTTACTTTTTGGAGAAATTTTTAAAAGCTAAGGATAGAGTTTTGTTGTAGTTATTAGAGATGTGATGATTTTTCTGAGGCATTAAATGACTTGTTTCCTTCTCTTTTTCGAGTTATTATAATTTCCACGTACTTTGAATATGTTTAATTCTTAATTTGAAAATTGTGAATTTTACTTCGGAATTGATTTGCATTTATAATATAGATGGTATGAATGTGTTAAAGAAAGTTTATTCAGCTTTAATTCTTAAAAAGAATGTCTTTTTACCTTGATATGTAATGATTTGATTTGTATTATAAAAAATTTTCCGTTCTTGGATGTTTGAATGTGAAAAAAATTTGATTTTCAAGTATGACTTTTCAAAAATATTGAAAGGTCAAAAGGTTATTGTGTATATGAAAATGAATTTATATGTATTTGATTCATCTAATTATGAAAGTATGTTAACTTATAAATTTGATATATATATATATATATATATAAAGATGAGAATTGCTTGAAATAAGAGATGTCATGTATTTAATGTTTGTTTAATATGATATGTATGCATCATATATATATATATATATATATATAGAGAGAGAGAGAGAGAGAGAGAGAGAGAGAGAGAGAGAGAGAGAGAGAGAGAGAGAGAGATGAGAATTGCTTGAAATAAGAGATGTCATGTATTTAATTTTTTGTTTAATATGATATGTATGCATGAAGCATGAGTATATGTACTTAAGTACCCAATAAAGGATATATTGGGAATGAGTTTCTAGAATCACCAAGTGAATATACCATATGATTTGAATTTGAAGACATCAAATTTTAAATAAGTGGAATATGATTCTAATATAGAAATTTTGATGAGACCTATATGAATTTTAAATATGAGATTATTATGGTTATAAGGATAAATGGAAAGTGTAATACCTGAATTTTTGAAAATCAAAACATTTCATAAAATAATTTTAATCAGATCCTTTTCTAATTTTATTGTGGATTCACTTTAAAAATTTACTAAATAATTAATTCTTTGATGTTGATTTTATTAATAATTGTCTATTCTTATTAAATTTTTAGCATTTAATTATTAAATCTTAATCAGTGATACTGTTAATAAGTATTTGACAAAATAAAAGAAGTTAATATAAAATTTGATATTTATTATATAACATCCATATGCAAAGAAAGTTTTATACTCCATATATTGTGTAAATTAAACAAATAAGTAATAAAGAAAACATGAAAACGTAAGGGTATCTAGACTATTACTTAACTAAAGTAACTAAAGAGAATAAAAGGAAAATTTTATTCTTATATGTAACAGTCTAAAATTTGCACAACACAATACATAACTTGTCTCTAAACTAAAAAAAAAAGAAAAGAAAAAAATGAAGACAAGCGTACAAGTGAATCATCTTCATTTTCACTTTGATTTCTCCCTTCACATTCTTCTTTCTATCATTCTAATAATTGATAGAAAATATCAAGCGATTTATCCTATAAATTAAGGAAAGGGAGACGGGTGTACTAAAGAAAAGATCACATTTTCACCTATTCACATCTTTATTTTCAACCGTAGTTTTTCCATTTTATTTTCATCTTTCTATCATTCTAAAATTTGCTAGAAGATTTCAAATGATTCATCCTCTAAATCAAGGAAAGGGAGACATGTGTATTAGAGAAGAGATCATATTTTTATTTATACACACCTTCATTTCAAAGTTGGTTTCTCCCTTTCATATTTTTCTTTCAATCATTCTAGCAATTGCTAGAAATCATTTACCATAAAATACTGAGTGATTCATCCTCTAAATTAAGAAAAGGAAGACAAGTATAATAGAGAAAATGCCACATTTTATTTTATTCACACCTTTACGTTCAATCTTAGCTATTCCATTTCATTGTATTCTCTATAAATACCCTACTTGCCTAAGTTTATTTACAACAAAATATTAGAAATATTCAAGTGATCCTAGGAGGGATTAAACCTACAAGTGACATAAAGAAAGAAAAAACACAAAGAAACAAAGAAATGTATGAAATTCAAAAATTCAATCTTAGATTCTAAATTGTATTTTTCTAAGTTTTAATCTGTATTTTAATGATCAAAGCTTAACATTTATCTTTAAAATATGTTAATTAATAATTCAAGATGTAGAAATTGATTTGGATAGAAACTAATTGAACATGTAAAAGCTAAAAATTTTTATTTTTTTATAAAACTATCTTAATAAAACTGCTTAAATTCAATCACTGTATTTTATTCAAATAAATATGTAAACAATATTCAAAATTAATGAAATTTAACAAAAAGCTAGGCTGGGATGTTGGCAATATTGTGTTAAAAGGAGAAGTCCATGAGATTAAAGGGAAAAAGATTTATGACTAAATGAAAATAAGTTGCTCAGTATAATACTCTTAACAGATTTCACCACAGTGTTTCGACTGTTTTACCACGTAAATGAATTTAAAAAATTATAAAATTTTATAAAAATATAGGCTAATATGTTAGAAAAGTTGTCTTAAAAGGAAAAGTCTAAATGATGAAGAAAATTGAAAATATTAATAAAATAAAGAAGATTATTCAGTATAAGAAAGCTGAAATTTTTTATTCTGTTATTAATTTATTTGAATAGGTTAAAGAACTCTAAAATTCACAAAATTTAATATGCAAGTGCCTTAAGATATTAAGAATCACTGGACAAAATTTTAAAATAAATGGATGTGATAAGATAAGTACTCAATTAAATAAACACACGCTGCTCATGTGCAAAAAATTTTATGTTTCACTAAACTTGTACTAAATTGAACATATTAAAACATAAGTGAATTAACTATGAACATGAGTATATAGTGAGTAAACATAAAGTTTAATAAGTATAATTTTTGTTCCTAATAATTCGGATTTTAAATTAATGAATAAAAATATTAAGAATTTTGAATGTTAATAAAGAGCTAAAAATAAATTAAAAGTACAATATGTGTTTAAATATGAATATAGGTCAAGGATTACTACAAATCATTTTCGAATTATAAGTGATCGAAAGGAGTCAGATACTCAAATTCAAGGTGAGTTATGGTGTTTAACCCCTTCTTGTGTATGTTTAAATTGTTTGATTCAATTCATGATTATTAAAATGTTTGGAAGAATTTATTTAATCACTTATTATCATTGATATTGGAATTATCAAAATTGTGATGTAAAATTGTAATATAAAATTGTGAATCTGAAATCTTATTGATTATTGTGTTTGATTATGATTGTGCTATGTTATTGTTTGAGCTAATAATGGAATCCAACCCTAATAGGGGTTATACCATCAGACTATGTAAACATAGGTGAAAGTGAACACAATTAAAGGAAGTTACTGCCCTGAAAATTGTGAAGCGTGAGATAGTGCTGAAATGTATATAGAAATATGTTTTCTTCAGTGTTGTCTAAGTGAAATAGTGATTTTCATTAGCCAAATTATCTGAATTGTATAAGATATCTGTATGAGATGAGAAAGTACAGAATGTACATAGCAATATGTTTTCCTCAGTACTTTTAAGTGATTATTTAATATATGATTGATGTAATATCGATAATAAGAAGCATAGTTTTGAAAATCGGATTAGACTGGCCGATTCGATCGGTTTAACCGGGAACCAGACAGTGGTACAGTCCGGGTTACATAAAAAACCGGAGGGCTTAAAAAACCAGAAGAAACCAGTGAGACCCGGACAAAAATCGATCAAAAACCAATGAATCGGACCAGTTAAAAATCGATTCAGTTTAAATCTGGATTTTTGTCTCTAATTATGGGCCTTTTTAAAATTTGGGCCTCTTAAATGTTGGGCCCAATAATTTTTTAGTTTTGGCCTCTTTTTATTTCTAATCCAAGGCCCTATTATATTAATTAAAATAATTAAAATTTTACACTTTAAATATAAATGTGAAAAATAATATTTTATTTTATTGTAATTAATTGATTTTTTTTAGTATTAAATTGAGTAATATTTTGTTCTTTTCGTTTAAAATTATATAGTTATTCTTCTTTTTTTTCCTTATAAAAGCCAAATTTGAAAATGTTTTTTATTTGATATCAAAAATTTTTTATCTTATACTTTTAATTTTATTTAATAAATATATTTGAAAATATTATATATAAAAATCCGATTGAACCGTATTGAACCCGATTGAACCCTCCGGTTCAGTGAACCTCTACCTTCATCGATTCACTAACCGGTCTGGTTCTTAGAACACTTATAAGAAGTTAGATTATTATAACTTTTTTTAATTGAAGTAGATCTGTAATGAACCTTAATGATATATTAAATTGTAATAATTGATTTGTAAGTTAGGTAATGTATAAAACGTTTATGCCAATTAAGGGACACTATATCCTCACTGAGTTGACGTCTCATCAGAGCGTTTGTATTTCAGGTAGAAGTGATTTAGTTCAGTGGCTTCTTGGTTTCTTTATTTCAACAAGAAGTAGAAAGCAAAATAATTATGTGTTGATATTTATGATTAATTTATGTATTTAATGGATAACTCTAGTTGCTCCGTAGATATATGCAAAGGATATTAATTGAGTATGAATGTAAAGTACAATATTAAGAGAATTATGTTAGAGTAAGTTTAATTATTTAAGATTGTGTTATTTAAAAAAAATATCCTAGGAAATTAGTCGAACAACAATGAAAAGTTTTTAGCCCACCCGAATATGAAGTACTAAGTATTTAGCAAATTAGTTTTTAATAATAAGATAGAATCAGATGTGGGTTTTACGTGATACCGGTACTTAAGCCTACCTAGACCCTAAGACCGTCGCATCTCTATTTTTGAGGTGTGACAGAAAGAATGTGTAATATATTTGTATGAGTGTAATTTATAAGAGATAAATGATATATGTCTTGAGGTGATTTATTTTGGATATGGAAATGATAATTATTTTTTAGAAATAATAATACTTTGTGGAGTAAGTATATTTTAATTTTTCATAAATCATTTATGAGATATATTGATAATATGGATAGTTATGATTATAAGAAAAGTAAATTGTTGCTCTTGATGAGAGTTAACATGTTTTAATCCTTATATGCCAAGTATTAGAGCTTGTATAATTGTGGCACCTTATGATTGATTATGGTATAGGTAGTAAAATTTATTTCCATGAAGTTTCTAATCAATCCTTAAAAACTACGTAAGATAAATACAAGAATTGACTTATTTGCAAGGTTTTATGATTCTAGAGGCAAGATTAAATTTTCCAAATGAATTAAGATATTTATGCAATGTAAATATTGTATCATGATTGTTAAATGAATTTATGAACGAAAAAGAACATATAGAGATAATTTGCCCAATTATTGGATTTATTCTTATACGTTAATTATATGAATTAGATAAGTTAGGATGATCATGGTCATGTTAAGATATTAATATTAAGAAGAGGACGACCTATGAAAGTTGAAAGAAATAAGACTTGACATGGTCTAGATGAGATTTAAGATTATGGTTATCATTAATTGGTGATTTTGATTATTAGGAAACCATGATTTCTAAGAATAAATGGAAATGAAGATAATAAGTATCAAGCTATAGACTTGTATATTTGGGATTATATAAGCTAAGTGTGATTTGGTAAGAATAACGAATTGAGATAATCATATTATGCTTAGATGGAGCTAATTTCTATGTCAAATGATTAGAAGTATATAAGTAATCATCATAAGATGGAATGATTTGATGAATTTTTATCGAGTATTATTCATCAAAATCTCTCTAAATAAATGAGTAAGTGGATATAATGTACATATGTAGCATTTGTATGAATTTGCATAACCTTTGATTTTTGTACATAATCCTTGGTTTGTACTCTAAAGGGAAAAGAGGTGTTGTTAAGTGATTCTAATGAAAGATTTAAGAATAATCTTAAACGTCTGTATAGCATGTATTAATGATAAGTTTATAGTGTAGTCACTGGATTTGGAAGTCTTGATTATGAGATGAAACACTTTGCCTGTACATGAATTATTGGTTATTGGAGAAGTCTATATAGATCACAAGAATGTTAAGTGTTAATCTATTTGAAGAGATTATTTAACAAAAAAAAATAGAAGAAGAAGAATCACGAGATCTTTAGTATTTGATCCAGTTCAATTTTGATGACGAAATTTTTCTTAAAAGGGGTAGAGCTGTAACGCCCTGTTTTTCAATGTCTAAAATAGCAGTTTATCAGTCTGCAAATAGTATCACCAGTCTGAAAATTGATATTATTTTGATATGGAAAAATTACTATTTATACTTTATATTTTATTTAATATTTTTGGAGTATGTATACATGATTTAATAGGTAGAAAATAAGTTATTAATATGTTTGAAGAATTTAGGTAATAAGTGAATAATGAATTATAGTATTTTATTATTAAGAAAAATTGAGAAATTATTTATATGGAGTAAATTTAATAATTAGATGGAGATAAATAATAATTTGAGAAGAATTAATTAGAGAATATTTTAGGCCTTTGGATTAGAATAGTCATGATTTGATCATAGCCCTCCATTTGTTATAATTTGATGAAGTAGTAAAGTTTGACTTGATAGCTTGAAGTCAACATTCATCATTTCATTTCTTCTTCCACCTCATTTGAACATCCACTCTCTCCTCTCTTCCTTTTCATTTTTCTTCGATTCTCCACTACTAAATTTCACCAAATCAATCCAATTAAACCATAAGCTATTGATTAAACTTCGAGAATCAAGAAAAGGAATTGATAATTGGTGGTTCAATTTAAGAAATTTGATGATTTCCTATTAAGTCAAGTAAGTTGAGATTTTAATTTTTATGAGTTTAATTGAGGATTTCTTGGCAATTACATCTTTAAACATGCTCCATCTTCTTTCTTTATTTGCTTTCTTTATGTAATGTTGAATTTTGCTACTTGTTCGAAGTGAGTGAACCCTCCACCAAAGATAAGGGAGAGTAAGGTTTAGAGGCTTATTTGAAGCTTTCTAAAGCTTGTCTTAAAATTAGTGTTCATGAATTTTTACACTATTATTTTCTTAAATTTTCAATTACAGGGCTCTATGTGGAATTTTTAAGGATTTTCTAATTCTTTGCTTGAATAATGTATGCTAATGCTTTAAATGTGTTCTTGAGTTCTTGAATAACTTAGAAGGAAGTAAAATTACATAAGAGCAAATTTCTAGCCCCTCCTTGCTTTAGCTGAAATACATATAAGTAGTGAAGCTTATGTTCTTTGTGTAACACCCGCCGCCAAATCCCGGAGAACTAGACGGCGGATGCCACATTCGGTGCCAGAGCATCGCTCTATCTCACTTACTAACTCTAGATCACATATTAGAAGTGGTTAGATTTTCATAAGGAGGCAAGTAATTAAAAATTAAAAAAAATAAAGTTTAAGAAAATTCCTACGAAAATTTCGCAAGAGTTTCCCTTAAAAATTTACTTGCCACACAAGGAAAATATACACACTTTCAATATAACTTCTCCAAACCCCAAAACTCCAATTCAACTCAAATCATTAGCAAGCACTTCTAAATATTCATCTATTACATTTAGATACCATCATCAATGTTATAACCATTCATTTCAGGAGTAATTATTGATATTTATACACCAAAATATAATAAAAAAGTCATTACTTAATTAATCACAACTCTTAATTAATAATAAACTTAATATGTACAACCTTCACCATTTACAATATTTATATATATGTCAAAATCACCATACAAGAAATATTCTACCCAAAATGAGGTATCTAATCTGATGTTCTCTTC
>CANUEX010141840.1:0-32170 GCA_948099535.1 Jatropha multifida | reverse complement strand
GGTTATAATAGTTTTATTATTTGATTATATGTTGGTGTATGAATGATGAAATATATATTTTTGAAATGAATGGTGAATTATTATGATAGAACTTAAGTAAATTAATGCAACCTTTTAGAAGTGCTTGTGACTTGTTATGTTAATTTGGAGTTGAGGTTTGGAGGTTAATATTGGAAGTGCATTTGTTTTCCTATGTGGCAAGTCGATCTTTAGGAGAAACTCTTGCGAATTTTTTGTACGAATTTCCTTAAACTTTATTTTAAATTTTTAATTTCTTGCCCCTATGAAAACTTAACCACTTCTAATATGTCGTTTAGAGTATTAAGTAGGATAAGACGGTGCTCCAGCACCAAATGGGTTCCGTCGTCTAGTTCTCCGGGATTGGGAGATGGGTGCTACATTCG
Organism: Jatropha multifida; assembly: GCA_948099535.1. Classification (NCBI taxonomy): domain Eukaryota; kingdom Viridiplantae; phylum Streptophyta; class Magnoliopsida; order Malpighiales; family Euphorbiaceae; genus Jatropha; species Jatropha multifida. Next base: position 31,766 of record CANUEX010141840.1, on the reverse strand, counting down.
CCCATTTGGAGACATAGTCTATTGCCACTAAGATGTATTTCTTTGAAGAAGAAGAAGGAAAAGGTTCCATGAAATCCAAACCCTAGACATCAAAGATCTCCACTTTAAGAATGTTGTTCAATGGCATCTCATGCCGCCCGGAGATATTCCCTAACCTTTGGCAATAATCACAAAGTCAATCAAAGTTAAAAGCATCTTTAAATAGGTTAGGCTAATAAAAATTGCTCTCTAAAACACATGCTGCTATCTTGTTTCCTCCAAAATGCCCCCACACTCCATTGAATGGCAAAAGCGAAGAACACTTTCCATTTCTATTTTCTGCACGCATCATCTAAACATATAGTACGTACAATACTTAAACAAAAAAGGCTCCTTCCAATAGTAATAATTAAGATCGTGAAATAATTTTTTTTCTTTTGTTGATAAGAAAGATTGAGAGGAGTGATTTTGCAAGTAAGATAATTAACTATATCAACATACCATGGAACTTGCATACTTGCTAGAAGAAAAAAGATGTTCATGGGGGAAGTCTTCATTAATTTGCACTTCCTCTTGCCTTTCCTCCCCTAATTTAATTCTAGACAAGTGATTAGCCACTAGATTCTTGGTTCTTTTCTTATCAAGAATCTCCAAATCAAATTCCTATAAAAGAATAACCCAACAAATTAGTCTAGACTTTGCATCTTTCTTTTCTAACAAATATTTAATAGCTGAGTGATCAATATAGATTATTGTTTTATCTCCAATCAAATATGCTTTAAATTCATCAAAAGCAAAAATAATAGCAAGAAGCTCTTTTTCAACAGTGACATAATTAAGTTGTGAATTATTCAATGTACGACTGGCATAATAAATGACATGCAATTTCTTTTCTTTTCTTTTCTTTGCCCAAGAACAGCTCCTATAGCATGATCACTAGCATCACACATGAGTTCAAAAGGGAGGCTCTAACCTAGAGTAGAAATAATAGGAGCTGAAATAAATTGCTTTTTCAACTTGTTAAAAGCATTCAAACACTTCTTGTTAAAATCAAAAGGAGCATCCTTAAGTAATAAATCACAAAGGGGTTTTTTCATTCTTGAGAAATCCTTGATAAATCTCCTATAAAAACATACATGACTACAAAAACTTCTTACTCCCTTAATCGAATTTGGAGGTGGTAGCTTCTCAATTACCTCTATCTTGGCTTTGTCCACTTTAATCACCTTTTTTAAATTTTATGCCCAAAGACAATACCTTCACTAACCATAAAGTGACATTTTTCCTAATTTAAGACAAGGTCAATGTCCTCACATTACTGCATTACTTGATAAAGGTTATAAAGACAAGAACCAAAAGAAGAGCCAAACACTAAAAAGTCATCCATAAATAATTCTATAAATTTTTCAACCATTTTAGAAAATATGGACATCATACCCTTTAAAAAGTCGCAGGAACATTACAAAACCCAAAAGGCATTCTCCTATAAGCAAAAGTACCACAAGGGTAAGCAAAAGTGGTCTTTTCTTAATCCTTGGGAACTATGGGTATTTAAAAATACCCTGAATAACCATATAGAAAATAATAGTAAGGATAACCTGCAAGTCTTCCAAACATTTGATCAATAAAAGGCAAAGGGAAGTGATCCTTGTGTGTTGCTTTGTTCAACTTTCGATAATCAATACACATACGTCAACCTGTGATAGTTCTAGTAGGAATAAACTCATTATTTTTGTTAGAAATAACTGTCATACCTCCTTTTTTCAGAAGGACCTGAACAGGGCTTACCCAACTACTATTTGAAATGGGGTAGATAATGCCAGCATCCAAAAGTTTTATGATTTTAGCTTTGCATACTTCCTTCATGTTTGGATTTAATCTCCTTTGGTGCTCAATTATAGGCTTGTAGTCCTCTCCCATCAAAATCTTACACATGCACATATTTGGATTGATCCCCTTCAAATCTGAAATCGACCATCCTAAAGCCTTGTTATGCTTACTTAGAACCTATAACAACCTTTTTTCTTGATCAAGTGACAAGTGAGAGGAAATAATAATAGGAAAAGAATTGTTTTCACCTAAGAATGGATACTTTAAATGAGATGGAAGCTATTTTAGTTCTTACTTTGGTTGTTCACTCTCTTCCTAACCTTTAATACTTCCAATATTAATGTCAATATCACCTTTATCAATGGTTAATTTATCCTCAACATGCAATGTGTCTTTACACACTCATCAATAACATCAACCCTAAAGCAACCATTCGATTCCAAAGGAAGCTTACAATATTTAAGAACGTCAAAAATAACTTCCTCTTGACCTACCTTTAAAGTAAGTTTACATTCATAAAGTTAATGCTCGCTCCTAAATCAGCTAAAGCTTTTTCAAAATCAGAATTTCCAATATTACAAGGGATAGAAAAACTTCTTGGATCTTTTAACTTTGGAGGCAATTTATTTTGAATGATCACACTACAGTCCTCCGTTAACATTACCGTTTCTTGATCATCAATCTTCGTTTTCTTGCTTCAGATCTCTTTCAAGAATTTTACATAGCTTGGCATTTGAGCAAGAGCTTTGGCAAAAGGGATATTTATTTGAAGCATTTTGAAAACATCAAGGAATTTAAGGAAGCTTTTATCATCTTTTAATTGCTTGAGCCTTTATGGAAAAGGGATAAGTGGAACATAGGGCTTTACTTCCTCTTTTTCTTCAAGATCAATGATGGGGATCTTTTCCATTCTTTCTTTTTGTCCTCCTTCCTAAGTGTATCCTTCAACTCTTTACCACTCCTTAAAGTAATAGCTTGTACTTGTCCTTTAGGATTTTTCTCAATGTTACTAGGTAACATACCTTGAGGTCTTGATGTCATCATACTGACAAACTGTCTGAATTGAATCTCCAAGTTCCTTATTGTAGCTTGTTGGACATTATGATTCTCTCGAGTTTCATTCATGAAGTCCATATAGGATTTAGAAAGAGCAGTAAAAAGATCATCATGAGTCTTCTTCTCTTGAGAAGAAAAATCTAGTGGTGCATTCAAGGCGTTGTTTGGATTCCCATAAGAAAGATTATGATAATTCATCAATCTGTTATCATAAGAGTTAGAATATGGATAATTCTTCCTTCCTTGATTCATCACATAGTTGACTTGCTCCAAAGTTTGAGGATCTAGAGTATCCAACATGCACTCCCCAATTCCATGTTGCCCATTACACCTCTCACATGCTTGCACAATAGCATTAATAGAGTTAGTAGTCAACAAAACCAACTTCCTTCTCATATTGTCCACCTTGACATTGAGCACAGTTATGGCATCAATTTTATAGACTCCTGCAGTCTTCTTCCTTTTAGAGTCATTTCGGTAATGGCTATTGCTTTCCATCTCCTCTATCAACTCATGTACCTTATTGATCCCCTTCTTTTCAAAAGATCCACCAACGACTTGATCTAAAGTAATTTTTATGTTATGAGATAATGCAATATAGAAGTTTATACTTGTAACCACTTAGTTAAGGCATGATATAGGCACTTCCTCAATAGGTCTTTGAATCTCTCCTAAACTTCATAGAAAATCTGTTTATCATGGTGGGCAAAAGTTATTATCTTATTGAGAAAATTTGTGGTCTTTAAAGATGGAAATAATTTGGCAAAAAATTTTTGGGCTAGTTCCTCCCATGTATCGAAGCTTCCTGTAGGGCATGATTGCAACAAAGAATGCGCTTTATCCCTAAGAGTGCAAGGGAATAGTCCCAACCTTATAGCATCCTTAGAAACTCCATTTTGCTTGAATGTATCATAAATCTCTAAGAATTCATGATATGGGCATTAGGATTCTCACTAGATAAACCTCCATAGTGAATTAAGGTGGAAGGCATTTGAATAATTGCAAGTTTGATCTTAAAATTGTTAGCTTCCACCCTAGGCCTGGTGATACTTGAAGTGGTCTCATTGAGAGAAGGAGTTATATAATCTTGCAAGGTGCGAATAGGAGGTTGAGGCCTTAGATTATTTTGTTCGAGCTGATTAAGTAATACTTGTCACTCCTCTTCCTCTAATAAATCATTTAGGCCATCTTCTATTTGATCCATGTTTTATTTTTTCACGTTCTCGATTTTGTCTCACAACGTTAGTCCTTCAAAAATTTCTTTCAATTTCTTAGTCAAAAACTAAGGGTTTAATGCTATGAGATCTTCTTTGCATAAAACACTTGAAACTTCTTTGAAAAGAGAAGTTATAATAATAGAAAAAAAAATGTCCAAATTAATAATAGGGTAAAGAGTATTGATATTGGTAACGTCAATCCCCAGTAATGGCGCCAAAAACTTAACAGTGTTTTTTCATAAGTGCACAAAATCGCGAACAAGTAACAAAGAGTGGGTAGAGTATCGTCCCACAAAAATTGTATAACAAGTACCAAAATTATGTTAACCTACTATTATCTAAATTATAATAATGAGAGTGTATTTGAAAATAAAAGAATTAAAGAAAAACAAAGAGAATGGATCAAGCAATAAGTTATTAGAAGGAAATCAAGGTTTAAAAGATACTAGGGATTTTAACTTCACTTAATTCTATTCAGTTTATCCTATTAGTTTGATAATCAATTTTAATTATCCAAGAAGGAGAAATAACCTAAACTCGCTAATAAGCTCTCTCGATCTTTTACTAGCTGTTTTAACCCAATTCAATTACCCATCCCTCAATGACGCAACCAAACATATATTAAATCATTAAGTTTTATGATTATTCAGGAATCCAAAAATTAAATCCTTGAATTTTATAAAAACCTCCCACGAGTCAAACTATTTAGCTCTTGCATCAAGTTGTTATTCCTATGAAATTTATTACCTTGTTCATATCAAAAACCCTTCTCTCAATCTAGGGGAGAAACTCTACTTGGAAGTATTAAGATCAATAATAAACTTTAGTTGAATAAAGAAAATCAAATCTAATATTATAAACTGGAGTTGAATTTAAGCTACATCATATCCCTAGTAAAGAGATTTAGTTCGGCAGAGTAAATAAATCCAACTCAATAATATTTGTAAATAATCCCATAGAGAATAATAAATAAAAGAGATTTTAGAAATAAAAACTAGTCAACGATTGGCTTGAGCGACTTCCTTGAATCTTCACACAAACTTGAGTACTTGAAGTCTTAAAAAGAGAGAAAACTATTGAGAGAATAAGAGAATCAGAGATCAAAAGGTCCAAAAAAAGTCCAACCTAGCTAGTCTATCTCTTTAAATAGACTTCTTGGGGAATCTCTGAATTTGATTAGGAAAAAGAATCTTTAATGAGGAAGAAGTCGTTTTATGAGGATAATGTTTAAAATTTGTATTTCTTCCAATTTAGGATTCTTCCAGCGGCTTGATAGGGCTTAAACTTGATTTGCACCTCAGAAAAACATCTCATACGGACCCATACAAGCTACACGGGCTAGAGTCATCATTTTTTGCCCATATGAAGTCAACCAATCAGCACGGTCATGCGTAGCACAGTCTAGGCGTGCTAGGCTCTGAGTCTTTAGTGTGAAGCTAGCACGAGCCGTGCTTAAGTGAGTACGCCTTGAGATGGACACTTATCTATAGCACGGGGGTGCTTTTTGGCATGGCTTGGGCATGCAAGACTCTGAGTCTCTACATTGTTTTCCTTCGAGTTTAGCACGGGGGTGCTATACTGCACACCTAGGGCATGCTAGACTTTGAGAGTTTCATTTATTTTCTACATTTTCAGCTGATTTTCAGTCAAAATCCTATAAAATTACTTAAGATCAAGTGAAATGTGATTCAAGGAAGGTTAAAACAAAAACATAAATAAAACTAAGTAAAAACTAATTAAAGTAATAAAAAAATACCAAATATCCTAAAAAAATTATACTAAAAATACTATAAAAATAACACCTATCAGTAATGAATTGATGTAGTCCTTTTAACTCTTTTGTTCTTGACAACAGAGCTTTTCACAAAGCAACAAATTTTGGAAGCAATGTTAGCATTCTCATTTTGTGCATGCATAAATATTTCAAATATGTTAATGTAACGGTACTTTTGACTTATCTGCATGCTTGAATTTAGATAATTTACTAGTTTTAAGAATAAAGAATACATTCTTTGTGTTTTGTCTTCAACCAAGATTCCCCTTTGTTGAGATTTTTTGCCCCTGTCTTAGGCAAATTTCAGTTTAAGAATAAACTTTGCACCCTGTCTTGGGAAAATTTTACTTTCAAGATGAATTTTGCACCTTGTCTTGAGCAAATTTCAGTTTAAGAATAAACTTTCTGCCCTATCTCGGGTAAATTTCACTTATTTTCATAACAAACCTTGCACCCTGTCTTGGGTAAATTTCACTTGTTTTCAAAAAAGATTTTGCACCCTATTTTGGGCAAATTTCACTTATTTTTAAAATAAACTTTGTGCCCTGTCTAAGGAAAATTTCATTTGTTTTAAAATTAAATTTTGCACACTGTCTTAGGTAGATTTCATTAGTTAATAATCATTTCACTCTGTCTTGTGGCACCTTTCGCCCTGTTTTACGGCACCTTTCGCCCTATCTTATGGAACCCTGTAACTTATTTTGTGGTAAATTGCCTCTATCATGAGGATAAAGCACCAAGTTTTGTGGCAAAAATTTCTTGTCTTGGGACAGTTGCAAACCTTTATAAATTCCATAAATTTTTATTTTACTAGAAGGGCACATGAATATGAATTTACTAGAAAGGCATTTGAATTGTGAGTTTTGCTATAATGACACTTCAATCATGCGTTTTTTCTAGAATAACATTTGAATCTTGTTTTTGCAAAAAAAAACATTTGAATTGTGAATCGTGAATCGCGTTTTTTGCTAGAACGACATTTAAATGGTGTCTTTTGCTAGAATGGCACTTCAAATTGCATTTTGTCAGAATGACACTTGAATCGTGAATTTCACCAAAAAGGCATTTTAATCTTGTTTTTGCCAAAAAAGCATTTGAATATTGTTTTGTCAGAAAGACACATGATATTTTCTTTTTACTAGAAAGGTAACCTGAATCATGAATTTTTGCTAGAATGGCATGTGATATTTCTTCTTGCCCAAAAGACAATTCGAATCATGAATTTTTCTTTGCCAGAAAGGTATCCGAAGTTTGAATTGTTGTCCAAAAGGCATGCACTTTTGAGCTAGAAAGGCTCTTGAATATGAATTTGCCCGTAGTGGCATTGGAACTTTTTTCTCGCGTTTATTATTTTAATATTTCATAAATACTGTCCAAATGGGAGCAAACTCTTAACGCTCGATCAAACCCTTACGCTCGGCAATGAAAGTCCTTTGATTCTCTAATTGATTTGATGTTGGTAATTCTCCGGATTACTCGATTTATAATCTTTCATATTTGGAATATATTTTAATTGAATTTTGAATTGGGCTAAGATTATATTTAGAGCCTAAAAATAATTAGAAAAGCCCAACAATTATTAGTGATAGCTTAAAAAGATAAAATCCAAAAATAATTAACAATTACCCTAAGATAATTAGTACTTATTAGAGGATAAAAAATAAGGATAAGGATTAATGAGAGAAGAAGAGTCCAAGGGGACTGAAAAAGGAGAAAAAAAATAAAACCTAGTGTGAACAATAAAAAGAGGAGAAGGAAAAAACCTAGGGGTGAGGAATGTAAAAAAGAGAGGTAGAAATAGAGAAAAGAAAAAATGCAGTGAAGGAAAGAAAAAGACAGCAAAAAGGAAGAAAACGCAATAATCAATTTGAGAATCGATTAAAAGGTATGAATTAATCACAAAATGAGAGCATCAAATAATGTTATCACTTATATTTATGATTTATATTCATTCATTTATAAGAATAAGAGAGAGCACCTAATATGTATATAGACTCTGTGTTCTCAAACTCAAAATTCCAATCCAAACTAAAGGTATTTGACTTTCTTAAGTAGTTTTGATAGAGTTCATTGATATTTTTATATATTTTTTTAATCTAATTCTTATGGAAAAAATTGTTTAAACATGATTTTTATTTCAAAAACAAACCAAAGATGTTTCAAATTAATTTGGTATTAATATGAGTGAAGAATCTGAGTTTTGTAGACTAATTGAATGGTTTTTGTCCTTAAAAATCGTTGAAACTCATTTTGTTTATATCAAATATATACTGGTATATAAGAGGCTTATGCACATGTTGTTAAGCCTTACGTACCAGCAACAATTCTTTATGTATGAGCAACAGTTCTTTATGCACCAATTGCTTATTTGTTTATCAGATACACATTGGGTAATATGTTTACCCAACTGTTGTTAAGCCTTACGTACCAGTAGTAAGTCTTTACACACCAGTTGATCAGAGTCAATATACCAATTGATAGTTTTGATTGTCTTTATTGTTTAATATTTATATTATTCGAATTGTTACATTTTTTTGTCTTAATTCTGACCTTCTAAATATTTTTTTTGTTTTTAATAATTTATATAATTTTATTTGATTTTAAATGATTTTCTTAGTTGATTTATGATAACTTTAATTTAACTTGTATTAATTGTTTGCTTGCATCATAATTTAAATTATTATTGCTTTTGTGTTATTTTTATAATTATATTAATTAACTGAGACTTTATTATTTATTTGATTATTGTACATATTTATTGGATGAATAGTCAAGGGTGTATGCTATACCCATTAGATAAGTGGTTAGGATTGTTTGATTAAATTATTTATTTATCTACTCATTTCTGACCTACCTGAGGTGATGCGATTTGGAATTTAATCAAGGGAAGTCACGCCTAGAACATTTCAGCCACTGTGGTAGTTGTGAGTTTCTGACAATTCACGCCGTTTTCGATGAGCTTAGGTTACAAGGTAGGCTCAAATGGATTCCTCTCTTCTACCTCTTTCATTTTACTATTTCTGAGTTGAATTTGGTGGTCGAAATCAGAAAACCATAAAAAATAGTGACCAACAAACCTTTTCAGTCAATTTATGATCAAATAGATCACACCCATATTAAATTGATAGCATATTAGTGATCCTCTCATCATAAAGAACAAATTGATGTATAGATTATCAATTTTAGGTGTAGTTGGATTTTACAACCACCATGCATGGTGGATGGCGCGACGCACTAACACCAGCCAGTGATGCTTCGAAAAAGTTCATGTATAGAATCTTCTCCTATTTCCGTTGATTCCAAATATGTAATTCAAATTTTAATTAGTTAGTCGATTGACAGTGAATTTCAAGTGTCTAATAGTATAGTCGATAGTTTCTAATAATCAAACTAATGTTAACTGAAAATTATATGAATCAAATGGCTAGTTAGAGCAAGATTAATAGGAATTTTTGTTTTACATATATATTAAATCTTAAATTTGTTTATTTTTTTAAATGTGAATTATGAACCTAACAATAAGTACTTTGCTGACTGTCGGTTGTAATATAAATTAGTTATTAATTTTGGAATGTATTGATTTGTAATATAAAGTATTAATGGGTTAAAGTTAAGTTCCTAATTCCATAAAATGAATTATAATGCCAACTTAATAGAAGGGATGAAGTTCTTTATATTTCTTTACTGTGTTTATTGGATATTTATATTGAAAAGTAATTAGGAGGTACCTGTGGTATAGTTGATTTGAGTTAGGAAGCAAATTGATATTGGATAATGTTATGGTGGATGAGATATTATAACTAATTTAGTCCAATGATGGGCAATGTGCTTCTACATGTTGATTTCAGCAAATTTAATAGGTACTGTCACAACCCGAAACCATGGACTGGACTGGCACTAGGACCTAGGTAAGCTTAAGACCTCTGAGGCCCGTTGTAAGCTTGAATTGTAAAATCCACATGTCTGCTTTCTATAAAATCCAAAATACACATTCACAGCATGTCCTCCAACGTCTGGATAGTTCTTTCTGATTGTCCATCAGTTTGTGGATGAAAAGCCATACTGAAATCAAGTCTGGTTTCTAAAGCTTTCTACAATGACTGCTAGAAATTGAAACTGAACTGTGTTCCTTTATCAAAAATGATGGAAACAGAAATCCCATGAAGACAAACTACCTCTTTGATGTACCTTCTCGCCAATTTGTCATCATTATAGGAGGTTCTTATAGGCAGAAAATGGCGGACTTAGTGAGTCAATCCACTATTACCCAGATTGAATCATAACCTCTAGGTGTTTTTGGTAATCCTACCACAAAATCCATGGTGATTCTTTCCCACTTCCATTTTGGTATCAGCAGTCATTGTAGCAATCTATAAGGTCTGTGATGACTTGCTTTTACCCGTTGACAAGACATCTGGATACAAATTCTTCAACATCTTTCTTCATTCCTGCCCACTAATAATAATCTTTCAAATTCTAGTACATTTTAGTAGTTCCAGGATGCACACTATAAGCAACATAGTGGGCTTCATCTAGAATTTCCTTCCTAAGGTCGTCAACATTTGGCACACAAAAACGAGTACCATTTCTGAGTACCCCATCATCATTGATCACAAAATTTTCTAACCCACCGGTAGTCACTTCTTGTATAATTCTCTAAAATTGTGGGTCTCTACTTTGTGCGACTTTGATCCTTTCAGACAACATGGGTCTCACCGTGAAATGAGCTATTAAAGCACTTGAAGTAGGGCTTTCCAATACAAGATTCCCATCAAGCATCTTATTGAGTTCCCAAACTAACAATCTCCTATCTATTGCAATATGATTTAAGCTTTCGACAGACTTCCGACTTAGAGCATCTGCCACTACATTAGCTTTTCCAGCATGATACTGAATGGTACAGTCATAATCCTTTAGAAATTTCATCCAGCGCCTTTGTCTCAAATTTAGATATCTCTGTTCAAAAATATATTTCAAACTTTTATGATCAGTATAGATCTCACATGATACACCATATAAATAATGTCTCCATATCTTCAATACAAAGATGATGGTTGCCATTTACAAGTCGTGAGTGGGATAGTTCTACTCATGCTTCTTCAACTATCTAGAAGCATATGTAATGACTCAACCATGCTACATCAAGACATAACCTAATCCCACTCTTGATAAATCATAAAATACAGTATATCCTACAGCACCTGAGTAAGGCTAGCACCGTAGCGGTGGTCAAACACTCTTTAAGTTTCTAAAAACTTGCTTCACAAGCATTGGACCTAATGAATTTGGCATTATTCTAGGTTAGTTTTGTTAATGGCGCTGCTATTATAGAAAAGTCTTCTACAAAGTGACGATAATAGCTAGCTAAACTCAAAAAATTGTGAATTTCTGTTACTGTGATCGGTCTAGGCCAATCAATAATTGCCTCAATTTTCTTAGGATCAACTTTAATTCCATCCTTAGACACCACATGACCTAAGAAATTCACACTTTCCAACCAGAATTCACATTTAGAAAATTTGGCATATAACCGATGCTCCCTCAAAGTTTGCAGCACAATTCTCAAATGATACATATGTTCTGCTTCAGTCCTAGAATAAATCAAAATGTTGTCAATGAACATGATCACAAACTAATCCAAGTAAGGCTTGAACACACGATTCATCAAATCTATAAAAGCTGCTGGAGCATTGGTGAGTTCGAAAGACATGATCAAGAATTCATAGTGTCCACATATGGTTCTGAAAGCAGTTTTAGGAATGTCCTGCTCTCAAATCTTCAGTTGATGATAACCATATCTTAGGTCAATCTTTGAGAAACAAGTAGCTCCTTGCAACTAATCAAAAAGATCATCAATCCTAGGAAGCGGGATACTTATTCTTCACTATTACCTTATTTAACTGCCTATAATCAATACATAGGTGAAGTGAACTATCTTTCTTCTTCATGAACAGGACTGAAGCACCCTAAGGCGAAGTTCTTTGTCTAATAAAACTTTTATCTAGCAATTCTTGCAACTGCTCTTTGAGCTCTTTCAATTCTACAAGTGCCATCCTATAAGGTGGCATGGAAATCGGCTCTGTGCTAAGAACTAAATCAATGCAAAATTCAATTTCTCAGTCTGGAGGAAGACCAGGTAATTTCTTTAGAAACACATCTAAGAATTCATTCATAATCGGCACATCTTCTGCTTTGCGAGTTTTTACTGTAGTATCTTTTACTAGTGCTAGATACCTTTGATAACCCTTTTTCAACATCTTTCTAGCACTTAAGGCAGAAATTAAATTTTAAGGAGCTATGTTTTTGTGCATCCTATAGACTAATTTCTCACCATCTGGCAGATCTAAAGCAACTTCCTTCATTTTACAGTGAACCTCTGCACCGTATCTCAATAACCTATTCATTCCCAGAATAATGTCAAAGTCAATCACATCCAAAATGATTAAATTTGCAGGCAGATCTCTACCCTCAATAACTATAGGGCAGCTTGAGACAACTGCGTTAGTGTAAACAGGTTCGCTTAACGGTGTTGACACTAACAAAGGAGAATCTAACTTATCGGACATTCTATCTATCTTAGCAACAGATCCAGGAGATATAAATGAATGTGTGGCACCAGGGTCAAACAATACTCGTGCCTCAAATGAATAAATAGTAAGAATACCTGTCACAACGGCATTGGATGCTGGAGCATCTCCTTGAGTCAAGTGAAAGAGTCATGGTTTTCCTCCTACAGATTGTTGTGGCACTTGCCCTGAACTTTGACCGCTACCTCTACCGAAAGAACCATGGCCTGGCTAGCCTGTGGATCTGGAGCCTGTTGCAGATGGCATGGTAGGAGGTCTAGACACACTACTCATGAAAAAATGAGATGGCATGGGTCACAATTGACGAAGTGGGCAATCTCTAGAATAGTGCCCAGTCTGATGGCATCTGAAGCAAGTATTAGCGTCAAAGTTACACCCTCCATTATGAACTTTACCACATCTGTGACATACTGCCCCGCTAGATCTACTGAAGCTAGAACTGAATCCACCACTAACACTACCTGTAGACATACTCATTTTCTGCCCAAATTTCTTCTTATCCTTCTTCTGACCAAGATATCCTCTTCCACAGAACTGTGAGCCTGATGACTGCATGCCCATATTAAAAGATCCACCCTTTGTTGGTACATTAGGGTTTCCAAACGAAGCTGCATTCCTATTACCTCTTCTGCCTGAAATTGCCCCCTCGAAAATAAACCTAATTTCCATTTGCTCGGTAGCATCAATTACGGCACTAACATCTTGCTCCTTTTGCTGAAATAAGGAAGCATACATCATATTCAATCCATTGATAAATCTACAAATCTTGGTTCCCTCATCTATGGATCCTGATGCATATCTACTCAATTTAACAAACTTAGTGGCATACTCGTCGATAGTCATGTCACCCTAAACCAAAGACTCAAATTCCCTCATTTTAGCCCTCCTGGTACCCTCTGGTATAAATCGATTCATGAAAAGATCAGTAAATTGCTGCCAATTTACCATGGTGACAGAAGGCTGAACATAGTCTCTAAACCATATGTCAGTTATCCCTTCCATCCTACAGCCTGCAAAAGTAATCGACCTTTCATTATCGTAGGCCAACTCCAAACAAAATTCTCTTATTCTAGCCAAAAATGAATGAGCATCCTGGCTCCTGTGAATTTAGGTGGCTTGTACCGAATAAACCTATCGTAGAGATTATCATTAGCTGGTCTTGGAATAACTGGAGGTGGAGTCAGCTGAACTGGCTGTGCAACCGGATCGGGTATGAGAGGAGGTATCGGCTGTGGTGCATGAGCCTGGAAGAACTGTTGCTGCTATATCAACAAATTATTCATTGCAGTGATTGTCTGCTGAAGTCCAGTCACTACGATGTTCATTTCTGGAGGATTTACACCAACATTTTCCTTGTTTTGATTTCCCTATATCACATCCTCTTGATCATCTAAATTCCTAGCAAGTCTACCCCGTCGATGTCTAGCCAGGACTGGATGCCCAGAAGAAGCCTCATCTGTAGCATCTTGCTCCATATTGTCAAGTGCTCTTCGCCTAGTGTTCACCATACTGAAATTTTCAAAGTATAAAATAAATCATCAAAAACATAACAAGTTCTATCCTACTATTATCGTCGAATTCTATCCTCTAGTGTAGTACTAATTAATAAGACTCTAAAGATGGTTACATTGGAATTTAAGAGGCAAAGAAAATCGTATCAAGACATGAAAGAAATAACTCCGTAGTAATATCTAGAAATATAAAACTAACACTCTAGTACCAACTTTGTCACGATCCGAAACCATGGGCCGGACCGGCACTAAGACCTAGGTAAAGCTTAAGGCTGCCGAGGCCCGTAGTAAGCCTGAATTGTAAGATCCAAATGAGTCTATCTATTCTCCATTAATAGTTAGCCCATATTAATGTTACTTGTATAAGTCCAGTAACCACATAACCTCAGCTAATAATAAAGCTCTCAATTAATCATCATAAACCTAGGCCCGATAAAAAATACATATCAATCATATCATGGCTACTGGTCATACAAGCACCCAAATATAATTAAAAATTATAACTTACATAATAGATCATCATAAAAGATGTCATTCAAAATACCCACAACCTATAACTGCAGAGTCCAAAAATATCCAGAAACAAAGAATCACTTAAAGTGTCAATACATTATTTAAATAATTGCATAAATTCAAAAATGTACTTTTGTAGCCCTGCGGAGAAAATTACAGAGCTTTAACCGTCCTGGAGAGAATCTCCTACTTTCTGAAAGGTTGGGTAAGGGGGGGTGAGTTTTGCAACTTAGAGAATAATAATACATAATATATAACCCAGGCAGTCAAGCACAGTGACCCTAGACTCTTCTAATTGAGCATTATCAGTCACGCAATGTCAATCATAGCACCTATAAAATAATAGCATCTATAATGCACATCAACTGGTCGTTAGTCAGTGAAATCATCTTAACAGGACTATGCTCTAATATCCATCGCATCAAATCATATAATTCCATGGTTTTGTGACTTGTGCACCCAGAGAGCCCACCCCCGTTCAAGCAAAATCATAATCAGATAGAAACATTTTTCATAAAATAATTTTCTTTATAAAAATATTTTTCCATGACACGTGTCATAATCCAGAGTGCACAAGGGGGGGAGGGGGGTACCACTCCCACCACTTATGGCCCACTGACAGTTTCTCATCATGCTAGTGTTCTCAACCCCGGGTGATTCACGTCGTCCCAACTCCCACACAATAATCACATCATACTAAATACAATAATCATTCGCAGAGTTTATTAATGCACATCCATATGTGTATATATATATATATATATATATATATATATATAGGCATTTAAGTACTTGAAAATAAATAAATGAAAGATTTAAAATAATTATGCATTCATGAATTTGGCATGCATTATGCATTATTACTCACAGTACTAGTAGGATATCCAAATCCTAGTTCTGATTCTAATTCGGAGAAGCAGTGGATGAGCTCGGATGATTTAAGAATTTAAAAATATAGAAAAAAATTCATCAGACAATTGACCAAACAAATAGAGAATTAATCTAATTAATTGTATCCTAACCTAACTGTCAGAACTAATACAAACTTTGCACTATCCACTTGCTAATATCAATTAATATAATTTCCTATTATAATCTTCAAAATAATCTAATTTTACCGCCATTAGAATTCACATACTATGCTAACTTTAAATATTATCCTTCCACTAATAATTCTTCTTTTACTTAAATTAATTATAGTCTCCATATACACATAAGCTGTATAAATTTATTTACCTTACTTGATTCTTAACATTCACAAAAATATATATTCCTATATTTGACAACTTAATTTCTGAATTCTAATAACTTTAAAAAATTATATTAACACCATCAAACTATAATTTTCTTAATAATGTATTTCCTTCATATTAAATGTCTAATTTTAATCCTTTAATTCAAATAAAATACACCAATAACTCCACTGTTAATCCACAATATATATTCCTTCAATTCTACAAAAAATTCACTTTATAATTACCTTATAAAAATTACTATCAAATTCCTCAATTAAATTTGTTTAATAACCGAAACTGCTTTTTAATCAAATTCTTTCTATCTAAACTAATATTCACTCCTATAATTTAATTAACTAATGATCATATAATCGGTCTAACCCCAATTTAGTTAAATTCCACAAACTCATTTCCTACCACTTATTTATTTTATTTAAACCTTAATAATCAACTAATTCTTTAATTAACCTTAATTAATAAATTCTACTAATTTAAGCCTAATTAACTAAAATCCATTAGTTTCAATTCCAGATTTATCTAATCAACTTTATACAATTCATTTAACTAAAATACATTGTTTTAATACTTAAGCCTAATCTACTGTATATACGTATATATACAATATTTATTTCTAAAACTAATTTGTTCAAATCCACCAATTATCCATTAATAATATTTTAATATACTAAAACTTAACGATAAATCCATCAATAATATTTATAAACCTAATAGTAAAATCCATCCTCAATTTAATTAAATCTTTCAATCTTAGTTCCAGGACTTCTGTAATTAATTGATTTTTAGTCCAACTCATGATTTATCTTTAATTAACCAAATCATCAACTAATTTAATATTTATCAAACTCATGATTAATTAAATTCCTATACTTAACATACTAACAATTCCTTTACTTCAATCAATCTCCACATCAAATATATTTACCCAAAACCCAATTTTATAACCCATTCAACCACACTAATAATATTACTCTAAACCAAAAATCACAACGAAAAATACTAAAATCACTGAATCAACCATTCACCAAAAATAATAAAATCAACCATTAAAATACTAAAATTAACTAATTAAATTTTTGGGATTTATTTCAATACCCTTAATCATAAAATAGAGTCCCAAAATAATCATCCGGCCACGATCGCGACCCCGATCGTGACTGAGATGGCTGAGATTGCGTAAATTGGGACTGAGGTCACTGGGATTGCGTAGATCGAAACTGAGCTCGCTGGGATCGAGCTTGAGGGTTGAGATAGAGTCATCGGCGGTGCCAAGGTGTAGGCAGAGGCTGGTGGTGCGACTGATGGCTGAGGTCGCGTGATCTAGTGCGAGGGATGGTGGCTGACACAGCTGAGGATGGTTGGACCAACTGAGTTCACTGCTATTGCGTGGAGGAGCTGTGGCCGGAGCTTCTCACAGCGCGATGGGTAAAAAGGAGTGAGGAGCGGCGCGATGGAGCCTGTGGTGGTCGGTGCTGGCGTGAGGAGTTGCTGGTGGTCAATGTGGCGCTGGCAGCGGTGGTCATGGCGGTGGCCGGCTCGTGCAGAGAGAGAGAGAGATCGAGAGAGAGGAAGAGAGGGACCGAGAGAGGGGCTGAGTGAGATGGAGAGAAATTGTAAGAGAGAGAGTGTTACACAATAATCAAAGGGAGAGAGGGTTGTTGTTGGCACGAAGAGGAAGGCAAGATTAAAACAATCAAAATAGAAAATAAAGTGAAAAAAAAAAGAAAAATTGAGCCAATAATTAAAAAAACAAATTGTCCATTTGAAACCTGAAGGAAAAGAAATAGTGATGCACAGTGTTACTTATTAAAAATATTTTGTTCGAGTCTAATTTAATTTAATTCGGTCCAATTTAATAATTTAGTTTGAATTTAATGATTTTCATTGATTTTAGAACAAATCAAATTGATTTTTTGTCTAAATAAATATTACGTGTCATAATTTTATTAGTTAGAATTTTATAATTAAAATTTAAATGAATAATTTTTTAAATTAACATTTTTGGTATTGCAAGTAGATTGTTCAATTTTTAGCTGGTAGAATCTTAATTAGAGCTGGGAAATCTAATACAACAAAATATATATATATATATATATATATATATATATATATATATGTATATAAAAGTAAATATGTTTTGTTGATTTAAGTTTCCCGTTTTTTCTTATCTTTCTTATAGATTGATTGGATCTGCCTACTACTGGAAATCAAAGTCAAAATTAGAAACTTGCTTCTTTCTTCAATCACAGTGAGTAGCATTAAATATTATTTATGCCTAAACTATGCAAATCTACATGCATTTTAAATGAGAAGTTTGATTGCATAACGAATGGGCTATAAGAATATATATGATATGTGTATTGAATTGTGATATTTTAACTAGTGATTAGTCTGATTCTTAGAGGAAGTGCTGCCGAATTTTTTATGGGATAATGAAACCAATTATAATCGGAATATGATAAAAATAAATTAATTTAAATGGATAATTTGAATAAATAACTGAAGTAGAGTTTAGGTAGGTTCAGATAATAAGTTAAATAATCAAATAATAATAATAATAATAATAAAGAAAAATTATTATATCATAAATAAGAGAATTTTAGGTGATTCAACAACATGTTAGAGAATCAAACAAGAAAATGATAACTAATATTGCTTAAACTATGAGTAGTACTAAGTATTATTTATAAATCAATCATTTATTCTTACTTGCATTTCTTTAGCCAATTTATTTAGATGAAAGTTGTGCTAGTATTATTTACTTACTTTGTTTGGATCAATAATTGCTTGCTTAATTTTTTAGATTGGATAGAGTAGTGGAGCTAAACCTATATCTATTATCAAATGATTATCTTCATATTTAGATAAATTTATCTAGTAACTACAATATTTATGGGTGTCGAGACCACCAAAAGTAATTTTTGCTCCTCCTATTCTAAGCGATTTGTAGATAGGATGAAAAGGGTCAAACCCTAGAGACTGATGTGAATTGATTTTTAAATTAAAACTAGTAATAAAATAAAAAGGGGGCTTTTAATTATCAAAGTAGTAATTAAAAAGCAACTAAGGTAACTAGAATGCATTAAAACAAAGGATTAAAATCAATGGAAAAAGATTCAGCCAAGGGTGATTCATAGTACGAGATCCTCTTGATTGATCATTGATACAAAGATCGTTCAATAATTCGAAAGACTGATAGGTTATAATCTTTGAACAAGAGTCTCCGAAAAATCTTTCTGTAAGATTAGATTAAATAAACAAGCGCTGGAATAATCCTTGATTGGCAAATAACCTAAACAATTGATAGAATTGAATTTATTAGCAGCAATAAAAACTAGAAAGACCCTGCCCTATTTAACAAACTTAACAAGCAAAGTTCATCTAAAATAGATTGTGAGTTTCCATAATATAATCCAAAAGCCTAATCACAATCAATTTATATTATTTGCTACTAAGTCAATTCAGTTTAGACAATATGAATCTAACTTTATTGAAAGCTATATGCATTCCTATTAGGTTGAACAATGGGCCCTATCGAAAAAATAACAAGAAGACAAAAGAGATGGAGTTTCTCATCAGATTCAGAAAACACACAAAAGTCAATGAAATTAAAGAATAAAATTATTGCATTAAGATCTCACAATTTTGAAGATTTCCTACTTGAAATCGACCCTTGACTGAAATGAAATAAGTTTAGCCACTCATGGATATGGAGAAAAACAAAGAATAAAAATAAATCTAAAGAGAACTACTGCTATTTTTAAAAGTAAGGATAGGAGATGATCCCCTTTTACAAACTTTAAGATCCTATATATAACGAAGGAAAGAAAACCTAAAAATAAATATCTTTTAAAAAATATAAATATTTAAAATAAGTATTTATCCAAACCCCTTAAATGGTGGGCCAACTTGTATTTTAAATGATATTTTCATAGCTGGCAAAGATTTCCAACAACTCTAGTCACGTCCCCACTATGCTTGCCCTAGCACAAGTGCAAAACTTCCAAAAGACTTTGTTCTGTTGTGGATCCAACTCTGCAATGCTTGCCCAAGTGCAATCATAAAACTTTCAGGGGTTTCATTCAGCTTCAGACTGATCTCTTCTGATGCTTGCCCAAGCGTAAGTTCAAAACTTCCAGAAGACTTTATGGGAATTTAGCTCCAACTTGGTCTAATTTATCAAAAACTCCAGAAATCAACCTCTAAAGCTTCTTTTTAAATAAATTCAGCATAACCTATGGAAAACATGAAAACCAAATGAAAATTCTCATTTTAACCAAAAAGCATCCATAGATAATAATTAAACAAGGGATATTTTATGTTGAATTAACTAGTTATCAAATTCCTCCACACTTATCCCATGCTTCTCCTTTGGCATGACCAAAATTCTCAATCAACCCCACATAGAAGTTCACTTCACCTTATCACATCATTCTCTAACAAAAAATCAAAATTTTGAGAAGAAAAGCAAGTAAGGTAATAATCATTCATCATTGATTCTATCAACCCCATACAAATGTGTAGCAACCTCAAAGCATCCTTTTAAATGCAAAACACAAAGACTTGGAAAATTTATGCACGCAACATATTAGGTTTCACAAGAATTTAAGTTGTTATACCTCAAAATATAAGGTTAACCTATCAAAGCAGAATACTCTAGGATTTAGGGTAATTATTCAAAAGAAAAGGAAGGCACTTTTCTCACTCTTTTTTTTTCTTTTTGTTGCAACTTTGAAGAACTCATGTGCATTACCACTTTTTTCATTATCTTTTTATTCCTCACCTTTTTCATTGCTTTGCACAATTTGTACCTTCCATCCTTCCAAATCAAACATCCAATACCCAACAGTTGTGCTTTAAATAAGTTAAATAGAGTTTTGAAACATACATAATAGTAAATTAAGCACAAGCAATTTAAAAGTTTCACATATTAAATGCCTGAATGATTTGTACAAAATAAAATGATTAAGGGATGTTATATATGGTATGGAGAAGAAAGAAGTCTATAATGAAGACTACTATTACCTTGCCTAAAATCCCAAAAAGTCAATCTAATGTAAAGAAATTAGTTGAAGGATAAAAAACTCCTCTCAAGAGGTCAAAAGAGAATATCAATCAAATTTTAAGACAAGAAAGAAATTTGGAAATAAAATTTGTATGTACAAAGCAACCAAAATTTCTATGGGATAAGCACTAAAAATTAGTAAATACTTGAGAGCATAAATATATTAACATAAACGAATTGCTCAAAAATAGAAACAAAAGGTCAACAAATAAAGCACTTCCTATAGTTAAATTCCTTCCCCACACTTACTCCTCACATTGTCCTCATTGTGGAATCATCAATCAAAAACAAAGATTTCTCCACAACTAAATAAATGATAGAAAAATTAAAGAGAAGGGATGAGGAACGTCCCTATGGAGGAGGTTGGGCTTGTTTGCTTTGCACAGGGGCAGCAACTGTGAGAGCCCTATCCCTCTGTGGTTGGGGAATGAGTCTATCTCTGACAAGAAGGAAGGAGAAGGTGGAGCCATCGTGGGTTGCTATTGTTGAGGTCCGACGAATATCCCATTGCACTCGCGTCTCTGGAATTGTCCCAGGATCTAGATGGTGACAATGAGGCGGGACATTGTGGTGGCGCGAAGGTGCCAGCTGGAAACCTGCGTAGGGGCAGTGGTACTATGCTCTTTGGACAGTGGCTACTACAATTCAAACAAGATAGAAAGTAAAAGTTACCTAGGTCTTATTAGAAGTAAATAGGAAAAAGGGATAGTAAGGAATAAATAAAAGTAAAAAGAAATAGAAAATAAAATAAAATAAAGGAAAAGAAAAAGAAAAATAAGTAAAAGAAACTGAAAGAGGTAAAAGTACCACAAATATTACTAAGAGGTAAAAGGAACACAAAGGGAAATAATAATATTCATTAAAACTATTGTAACCATGAGAGGAAAAGCCAATATCTCTAGTTTTCAATGCCTACCCAAAAAAGCAAATACACCACTGCAGTAAAGGGAAGAAGATGACTCAAAATAATAAAATAAAATAAAAATAAAACTGAAAAGAAAAGAAAACGCTACTTGGCTTGGGCAAGCCTAGGATTGGATTGCCTCCCAACAAGTGCCCTCGATTAACATCTTAGGCTAGACGTTCTCACACTTCAATCAATCCCTTTTGGGTTTTCCAAAGCAATTTCCTTTACTTCAGGAGCTAAAGGATCAATTATATCGACACCATAAACACTAAAAAGGATCAATTATATCGACACCATAAACACTAAGCACATCACATGGATCATCATACACATTAAACTTAACTATTTTTCCATCAAATTCCATAGTGAGTGTACCATTATAAGCATCCATTTTTGCTCTAGTTGTGCTAAGAAATGGTCTCCCAAGCAAATGTTTAGACGAAGTGGTGGATTTATCATCCTCCATATCCAATTCATCAAAATCGGTAAGAAATATCATTCCATTAACCTACACTTGAACATCCTCTAACACCCCTTCGGGGTACAATATGGACCTATCAGCTAATTGGATCACAACAGACATTTCTTTTAGTGGACTAACATTTAAAGAAGAGTAAATAGACAATGGCATAACATTTATTGAAGAGCCTAAATCACACATCGCTCTTTTCATTTCAATATTGCCTATTTTACATGGCATAGAAAACATATCTCGGTCCTTGCATTTAGGGGGTAATATTCTTTGCAATATAGCAGAAACATTCTCCCCCACACTTACTTTTTGATAACCAACTAGCTTCTTCTTGTACGTGCAAAGTTCCTTCAAAAATTTCACACAGCAAGGAACTTGTTTAATTTCATCTAACAATGGTATATTTACCTGCACCTTGCGAAAAGTCTCAAGGATCTCTTTTGCTTCTTTATCCTTCTTCACTTTGGCAAACCTCTCAGGAAAAGGGGGCTGAGTTACCAGTAGCGGATGCTTAGGCAAGCTTAATTCTGAATTCTCAGTCTGTGATATCTCTATTTATTCTTCAGCATCTTTCATTGGACCGCTACTTCCATTCTCCAAGGTTGGGGTCACCAACTCCTTCCCGCTTCTCAAAATGATTACACTTACATTTTGATTAGGATTAATGATGGTCTGAGAAGGTAGCTTCCCTTGTGACTCCAGTTTACTTAGAGAAGTAGTTAACTGACTCACTTGCTTTTCCAAGTTCTGAATGTTGGTTCTAATCTCATGTTGAAATTGTTGAGTGTTAATAGCAAGTGACTTAACTATATCTTCAAGAGACATACCTGGTTTTGAACTCGCTTGAGGGTGTTGTTGAGGTGTTCCATGTTGGTATGGATGGGAGTTTTATTGTCTTGCTCCATAGCTAAAATTTGGATGATCTCTTCATCCCGGATTATATGTATTTGAATAAGGATCATACATCCTTTAGGGTTTACTGAGAAATCCTCCAATTGCATTTACTTGCTCTTAAGCTCCTTCTTGTAATATGGGACACATATCGATTGGATGTCCAGGAAAAGCACAAATCCCACACACTTTAACTTGTAAAGACATACCTGTAGCGATACTTTAAACCAAAAAGGTTGGTTAATTAAGTTTATTTTCACTATTAGAGTCACCTACCTGTTTGACCCTCCTTGGCATGTTTTGACGTTTCCCAGACTATTGTGTTTTGCAGCCATGGTAGATATGATCTTTCGGGCTTATCGAGGAGTCTTATTAACAAAAGCCCCTCCATTTGCTGCATCACCCACCCTCCTTTTCAAATTCAACATTCCTTCATAGAAATACTGAATTAAAGATTATTTAGTAATTTCATGTTGCAGACAACTTGCACAAAGTCTCTTGAACCTCTCCCGATAGTCGTGCAGAGTTTCTGCATCCTTTTGCATAATGCCACTTATCTCCCTTCGAATTAGAGCTACTCTTGAGGCTGAAAAATACTTTTCCAGGAAAAGTCAGACCATATCATCCCATGATCAGATTAAACCTGAGGGCAAATAGAACAACCACTCCTTAGCAACATCTTGTAAGGAGAATGGAAATGTCCTCAACTTGATCTGTTCTTCTGTGACTCCTTATGGTCTCATGCTTGAACAAACTACATGAAACTTCTTTAATTGTTTGTTGGGATCTTCATTCTCTAACCCGCGAAAGATAGGAAGTAGATGAATCAACCCCGACTTCAGCTCAAATGCCACCTTCAGAGCTGGATTTGTGATGCAAAGAGGTTGTTGCTCCACTGAAGGTGCATGACGTTGTCTCACCATTCGTTCCTCAGCCATTGCTTCTTCTTCTTTAGATTCAGTCTCTTCTCCTTTAGATTCTATTGAAAATTTAGGTGTTAGTTCGTCTAAAGGAGGTGTTGATGTCATGGCTGCTTGTTTCTTTCACTGTCTTGCTGCTCTCCTTAGTGCACGGGTTGTTCTCTCAATTTATGGATCAAAGTTTAGCTCAACCTATTTAGATCTAGTCATCAAAATAACAATTCAAATTTAAATTAGTCCCCAGTAACGGTGCCAAAATTTGATGGGTGTCGAGACCACCAAAAATGATTCTTGCTCTTCCTATTCTAAGTGATTTGTAGATAGGGTGAGAAGGGTCAAACCCTAGAGACTAATATGAACTAATTTTTAAATTAAGACTAATAATAAAATAAAAAGGGGGGTTTTGATTATCAAAGCAGTAATTAAAAAGCAACTAAGGTGACTAGAATGCAATAGAATAAATGATTAAAATCAATGAAAAAGATTCAGCCAAGGGTAATTCATAATACGAGATCGTTCAATAATTCGAAAGACTGACAGGTTATAATCTTTGAACAAGCATCTTTGAAAAATCTTTTCGTAATATTAGATTAAACAGACAAGTGCTAGAATAATTCCTAACTAGCAAATAACCCTAAACAAGCAATAGAATTTAATTTACTAGCAGCAATAAAAACTAGAAAGACCCTGCCCTATTTAACAAACTTAACAAGAGAAGTTCATTTAAAATAGATTGTGAGTTTTCATAATATAATCCAAAAGCCTAATCACAATCAATTTATATTATTTGCTACTAAGTCAGTTCAATTTAGACAATATGAATCTAACTTCATTGATGGCTGTATGCATTCCTATTAGGTTGAACAATGGGCCCTATCGAACAAATAACAAGAAGACAAAAGAGATGGAGTTTCTCATCAGATTTAGAAAACACACAAAAGTCAATCGAAATTAAAGAATAAAATTATTGCATTAAGATCTCACAATCTTGAAGATTTCCTACTTGAAATCGACCCTTGACTGAAACGAAATAAGTTTAGCCACTCATGGATATGGAGAAAAACAAAGAATAAAAATAAATCTAAAGAGAACTATTGCTATTTTTAAAAGTAAGGAGAGGAGATGATCCCCTTTTACAAACTTTAAGATCCTATATATAACGAAGGAAAGAAAACCTAAAAATAAATATCTTTTAGAAAATATAAATATTTAAAATAAGTATCTATCCAAATCCCTCAAATGGTGGGCCAACTTGTATTTTAGATGATATTTTCATAATTGGCAAGGATTTCCAACAATTCTAGTCACGTCCCCACTATGCTTGCCCAAGCGCAATCATAAAGCTTCCAAGGGGTTTCATTCAGCTTCGGACTAATCTCCTCTTATGCTTGCCCAAGCATAAGTTCAAAGCTCTTCGAAGACTTTTTAGGAATCTAGGTCCAACTTGGTTTGATTTATCAAAAACTCCAAAAATCAACCTCTAAAGCTTCTTTTTAAATTAATTCAACATAACCTATGGAAAACATGAAAACCAAATGAAAATCCTCATTTTAACCAAAAAGCATCCATAGATAATAATTAAACAAGAGATATTTTATGCTGAATTATCTAGTTATCAAATATATGGCTTGGTGGCGTTCAATAATGAAAATTATCGTGCCTTTTTGTATTTATTGTGCTGTCTTGATGATGTGAATGCAATTGGATGAAATGTCGTATGGATATGAAATTTTCATTCCATGTTTTTAAAACATAAAAGGTAAATAATGGATATGTAAATATGGTGATGAGAACCACATGGCTTATTAATGTCTTGGTCATATGGAGGATCGGCTCATCGGCTCAAATTTAGGGGGCTGAGCTTCTTGGTCCATAATGGAAAATAGACTCCTTGTGCCCCGATAGAGGGATGGGCTCCTCCATTGTGAAACATGATTAACAAAGAAAAAGAAAAGAGAAAAAGAAACTATTATAATGTGTGATCCACCTTAGTGAAATATGAGATATTATGATGTTTGAAAGTTCTACTTTTTGAATGTACCTTCAATAAATATAAGTTCATGCTTTAAGGTTTATACCAGCTTGTTTCCATTTATTTCTATATTAAACTGTATTGCAATACTAGGTGACTAAAGTGTGTGACATTTTAGAAATTTAACAAAATCATTATGTGATCGTGTATGGTATTTATAATGCTTATTACTATTCACTGAGCTGAGGCACTTACCTTGCCTCATATATTTTTTTTTTCAGGTCATTATATTCCCTTATCATTTGCTTTGGATCCCTCTAAAGTAGTTTCACCCCTTATCTTAGAAGGATTCTTGTGTATATAAGTAATGTACAAATTCCTTAATTACTGTTAACTTTGAACTTGTTTAGTTAACTATGAATTTATATTTTATGTGTTTTGGGTCAAATGTTAGACCTTAAATTAAATTGGGCCTAGAAGTGATAATGGATAGAAAAGGCTTACTACGGGCATTAGATGTTTTATGCTTTCCCAAGTCCTAGTGTCGGTACGATCCATAGAGATAGGTCATGACACTTAAATAAACAAAAAAAAAAGTGAAGGTCGGCGCCATGGTCGGATGGGCTTGGGTGTCTGACGTCTTCCCAAGCCCACACCTAACTTCCTTATCCAGACTCTGGTTAAGGGGTTGGATTCTCTGCAAGGAATCCAATCGCTATGTGGCAATTGTCCCAGATTTTATTTCGGTGGCGACTCTTATTTTCTAGATGGGCCTTGACACAGTGTAGAGCCCTTTTCTTAGGTGAAAGCCCACAATGTGATTTAGAGATTTTGTTATAATTAATGTGTTTATACGAAATTGATTTGAAAAAAGTTAAATTCATGGCATGATTAGATGATGTGCAGGATTAACTATTAAAAAAATAAAATTTCATGGAGAAATCATCTAATGGTCGAACCATAAGAGGGGATATGAAATGAGAATTTGACATAGTATGTTAGATGTGGATTAAACTAAATTAAATGAGGTTGGGATATGAAACTTTGATTCATTAATTTAATTTGCTTTGGTATTAGATAGGATTTAAATTGGATTAATAATGTAATAATTGATTCTTGCATCCAATTTTGGATTAAATGATGTAATAATTGGATGAAATGATGTAAATAAGGACTTAATAAAACTATGAGCAATGTTGAGAATTATGACTTGATGAAATAAAAAAAAAACAAATTGAGTTAGAAGTGAATATATCATTATATATATTATTTTAATGCTTTTTACCATAGGAATGAATTACCAAGTGATAGAAAGTGATGCTTTCATTATGCTGCTTGAAATGTGAAAAATGAATGTTTCTAAGTTACTTAAGTTTAAAAAATCTATTTATAGTTAATTGGAGGAAATAAACGCAAAAAATAAATTATAGAGTGTAAAGAGATTTTAGTTGGAAAATGGCTAAGTTGTGGTGGTTTGAATATTACTTGAATAAAAACATAGGAATACATGAACATGGTAAGTGAATTACATGACATAAATTGACCAAATTGACTAACTAAAGTAAATAAATGATAGTAGTGAAAAAAAAACTTGTAATTTGGTAATATAATTATTATTATTACGGAAATGACCTTATTTAAATGTATAATTTTGACTATACTTGTTGTAAGTGCCTGCATGTATTTAATGCAATCAAATGAATTTGGTAATATAATTATCATTGTGGAAATAATTAAATGCATGATATTATTATACTTTCATGTGAATATATTGCCTACATATATTTAATACAAGTTAAAAGGCAGAATGACTGTTGGCAATACTATAAGGCTTAATTGAATTGTTGACATGATTGGATATTAAGTCTTGGGTTATTAATGCATGAGCCTATGGTTACTTGAACCGGTGAGATTCTAAATCCTTGATTGTTAAATCATGAATATATGGCTATTTAAATTGATGACGTTTCATGACTTTATTATCAAATGTAAAATCCATAGTCATAAATGTGAATGATTTTATAAATGTGATTAAGATAATATGTTAAATGATTCGTAAACTTCTAAGATGCATACCTAATATACCTATGATGAAACCTCTAGAAAATGAGCCTAAGATTTCCTATGAAACTCAATCATTGACTAAAGTATAAGCATGAGTATGCATTGTGACAAATAAACTTACTATGAATTGATTAAGTGAGTCAAATGTACTTGTGTGTGTATTGTATATCATGAATTGTAAACTTAAATTACTTGTTCTTATGACAATCCTCTTAATTATGACCAATGAGATATATTATGGCTATATAAAGGTAAATGTTCACCTTTAGTGAAATCTAATCTTTTATACTATCTATCTGTTATACTACAATGATTTCATCAACTCTTGAACAACCATAAAGCATATGTGAAGGATACACAGTCTATCGTTATATGCCTTTGCACGGGTGTTTATGTGTTTGTGAACATGGGTAAACCTTGTGGTCTTGAGTTTATTAGAAATAAAAAAAAAAACCTATATGACTAGACTTTGGAAGTTAAACATTTTGGAAGCTAAACATGATTAAGTTAAAGTGGAAATTCTTAGTTGGTCATGTTACTAAACTTGAATGCTATGATGAATTGTGAAGTAAAGATGAATATTGATGAGTTTGCATGCTTAGCTAAATTCTTAAGATTCATTTATGTGATTGAAAGATTTATGTCCTAAAGTTTTTTTACCTTGATTATAAAAGTGATATGTATGACCTTGGTGAGTCACACATAATTAAAGTATCAAACTTATATGCATGTGTAAAATAAGCAATTGAATAGATTTATATATCCTTATGAATATAAGCAAATAGCCATATGAACCAAACAAATGATTTGGATATATGGATAATAAACTTGGTTAACTAAAGTGTAGAATCCATGATTAAACATATAATGATAAAACTTCATGGATTTTAGGTTAATGGAACTTGATACGACTATGAAAAGATAAATATATTGATTTTTGATTATACACTATGTATGAGAAGTGAAATATGAAAATTTATAATATTATGGATCATAATATGAATTGCATAGTAATGATTAATTATTTATCATGTTTACGAAAGTGTAAACGATTTCTTATAGAAAATGAAGCTAAATGTACAATACGATGATTATGCTAATATGACTAATGAATCTGAATCGATAAATGAGCTTGTGCAGAGGATTCTTATATCCTATGATTATATGAAAATGTTATATGGAAAAGATGATATGGATTAATAGAAGTACAACATTTTCCTTATAAGCATAGTGGGAATCAGGTAGAATAAGGTGACATGCCTAGTACATTATCTGGCAACATTTTCATCATTCAAAATTTAGGATATATTGAGATATCCTAGTATTTGGTACACTATTTGTATGGATGACAAGCCCAATATAGCATTTGATGTCCAATACGGCCTTTAAGCCAGTATGGGTTTCGAGCCCAACATTCGATACCTCGTGCACATTTGATACAATTCCCTTATATGACCTTTATACCTACTAAGGTTTATTTGTGTAAACCTAATCTAAAATATTTAATGTTACATAAATGTTTATTATGCTTCATTATTAAATTATGATGCTTAGTAGTATGGATATATATATATATATATATAGACATACACACATAAATACCTATAAAATTTTATGAATATGTGTGATTGAGGTATGTGCATGTATGTTATGAACTTTCTGCTTAGAATTGTCATAAATGATCTACTTAATATTAAACATGAAAATGGTAGATTAAGAAAGTATTCATTTATAAGATGTGAGATTATGATACTCTGATAATAATTGATATCATTGGTTTTGTGAAATGAATGTTTCGCGAATTATATTGATCGAGAAATTGTATGCTTGCTACTTTGTGTCTTGAATGTTTTTATTGGGAATTGTATGCTCTCTAAACAAATAGCTTAGCACATTGAATTTTCTCACACGAAGGTTTCGATAGTAGCAGTCTTAGAGGAGGGCTTAATCTGCATCAACTTTAGAGTTACAGACTCTTTTTGGGTAGTTATCTGGATAATTGTAGTACCTTAAAACAACTTATTACATGGCATGTGCTAGCACTTATGTATTTGTTATGGATCGAATATATAAATTGCTCTTGAAATTTCACTAAAAAGCCTTATGACTCCCTCTATTTTCAAAGTGACATTGTGGCATCTTAAACTTATAAATTACTAACATTACACTCTCATTAATCCAGTAAGCTATGTGTGTACATTCCCATTTACTCCCTGTACACGAATCTATAAAAATATTCTTAATAAGCATTTTAAATCATTAAAAAATGTGTGCATTCCAATTCTCTGTGTGTGCAAATCTATGAAAATATTCCTAATAGGCATTTTAAATCAATAAAAAATATTTTTTTATTGCTAAATTAATTAATGTACCACTAAAACTTAATTTTTCTCTCTCGTCATATTTCCTCTCCATAAACTCATATTGAATTTCGATATTTCCAAATAAAGCCAAACTCATCTCTCATCTCATATGATTACCAAACCATCTCTCCTTTTATTAAAACAATTGGTTTCAAATGCAGAAATATTGAGCTTGTAAGTTTGGAATATTAAATAACATGAACAACAAATATGAAGATCTTGACAAAAAAAACAATCAAATATGAACAATGTATATATAATAAATCAAAAAAATAAAATCAGAAATATTGAATTGACACATGGAGAAAAGCTATATGTAAAAGAAACAAGAACAAAAGACAAGAATTTACAAATCTAAAAATAGCAAACCAATTGAAATGACCCATTAATTTATTTTTAAAAGAATTTTTATTTAAAATTTAATTATAAATTTTCACCAATGAGAATTAGCGAAAAATAATATTTTATGCCACAAACCGAACCCGAAAATCAAATTTAAATAGTCAAACTCAATCGAAAAACCCTTAAATCAAATGTAAACTAGGTTAAATTGTTGAGTTAGATCAAATCGATCTAAATCGAATCGAAACTAATTAGATAAAAGTAAGAATTGGACCAAACCGGTCAAAAATCCCCTTCCCCTTTCTCCCTCAATCGATACTCTCTCCCCGATAATCCTCTCCCTCACCTGCCACCGTCGATCCTTTGTCTCCGGCGACCAAAACCGACGACCCAACATCTTAACAGATAGAGCTCTACAAGAAGAGCTTGATTATGGTCTTGATTAGTGGGATTTAGGCTTGGATTGAATGGAAAGCACAATTTAAAGATGTTGTTACTATGCGAAGTGTCCTTCTCAGGCGAATCGTCACCGTTTTCAACCACTACGCATGCTGGGAAGGGGCGCAATCGACTCCTGGTGACCAGACAAACATATTCCCTTTATCAAGTATGGTTTTTGATCGAGAATGGTGGAATCGCCATTAATGGACTCCATGCTTCTACGAGCCCGATCTCAGCAAATGGAAGCTCGATCTCATGAAAATGACACCGAAAACGGAATCCTTGGTGAAAACCGAGTCTGGTAGTGGTGCCCTTGCAAAATTCTGGGCAGTTTAGTTTTTTCGACCACCGTACATAGCGGTGCTGCGGCGATCCGGTGACCGGTTGGCAGCGTTTCGGCGAGACACCTGGGAGGCAGAATGCTGCATTTTGCGTGCTGAACACGAATCTGAAGGGCTATTATTGATCGGTATAATTTATATTTGAGTCGTTTAATTTCAATGCAAATACAAATTGAAAACTAAATTAGTAGTAGATTAATTTGCCTTGATTAAAATTAAGAAAACCTGTTAAATTAATTCTGAATTGAATCCTCAAATTGTTAGTGAA
>CANUEX010141705.1:0-19126 GCA_948099535.1 Jatropha multifida | reverse complement strand
AAACAATAAATCAACCTCCTATAACTAATTAACTATTGTAATTATTCAATTTTACTAATTAACTATCAATATCATCCCTAAAAATAATTAAATCCACCAATTAAATCTCTATAATTACTTTATACTAACTAAATTCCCAACCAATATATTTTATTTATTTCCATAATTAATAAGTCAATCATACTACTTAATCAACCAAAAATACCAAAATCAATAAATAATTCATCAACCTCCTAATTAATAAAATTAATCAATCAAAATACTAAAATTAATAATTAATATCCTAAAATCAACTTAACCTCCATAATTCCAATTAAAATTTATCAACCTTAACCTATAACTAAATAATTAATTAACTACCATAATTCTATCAATATACCACAATCCAACTAAATAAATCAATTTTCACAATTACTTTATTTAACTAATTAATTATCAAAATTATCCCTAAAATAATAAAATTCACCTATATATAAAATCTACAAAATAATTACTCAACCACCAAAATACTAATATATACTATCAAAAATATAAAATCAACCAATTAATTAATCAAAATTCTATAATTAATCAATTACCTAATAAATTATCAAAAATCAACTAATCAACTACAATAATTCCTTAAATATTAAAAACTCAACCTAAAATACTAAAAATTACTAACAATTAACCACAAATATTAAAATTCATCCAAACAATATATAATCCACAAATTAATCTACCAATCAAAATAATTAACTCATCAAACAATAAAATCATTCAACCAAATATTCTAAAATTAACAAACTAATTAATAAAAAATTTAACCAAATAAATTCTAAAAATAATAAATTTATACCCAATAAATGTCAAATTCCCAAAAATCACGTTTGCAGCTTGTCTTGCAGTGATCGGCGTGGAGGAGGAGCTGCTGGAAGTGGTGGCGCGACGAGAAGAAGGAGGTGGCGGTCTGTGGTGGTTCGGCAGCGCTGCAGCTCTTGCTACGGTGGCTGAAATCGTAGAGAGGGAAGCAGGGACGGAGCTGCTGCTACTGGAACTGCGACGCGACACGAAGGAGAGAGGAGGAGGCGCTGCGCGACGAAGAGGGCGGCACTGTTGCTGCGGCTCTTGTGGCAGCGCGGGATAGGGAAGGAGGAGCTGGCGGAGCTCATGGCGCAGCAGAGAGACAGTGAGAAAGAGAGCAGCAGGGAGAGAAAGAAGAAGAGAGAAAGAGAGAGAAGAAGAGAAAGGAAGAGACTGGTGTAGTGGCCTGAGGAGCGGCGCGCGGTGGCGCAGTGAGAGGGAGACTGATGCTGCTAGAGTGAGAGAGGGAGGAGCTGAGGCCGGAGAAGTTATCGATCAAAGGAGGAAGAAGAAGAATAAAAAGAAAGAGAAAGAAAAGAAAGAAAGGAATGAAAAGAAAGAAAGGAAGAAAGAAAGAAAGAAAAAATTTAAAGTTTTATAATTATTAAATAAAAACAAACCGTCCAGGTAAGTTGTCGGGGAGAAAAAAATAGTAATGCACAGTATTTTTCAAAAATATCTGATTCGGGTCTAATTTAAATTAATTCAGTCGAATAAAAAAAAATATTAGTCCGATTTTTATTTGATTAACGGTTACTCGATAAATTTTTGGGCGAACCAAAATGATTTTCAGTCCCGATAATATTACGTGGCATAATATTATTGGCTAATAATTTACAATTTAAATTTAAATGAAAATATTTCGAAATAAAAATTTCGGGGTATTACATAATAACAACTTTCTTAGGAGGTTTTCAATATATGGCTAGGATTAACTTTCCATTATTTGATCTAATGGTTCACAATTGCTCCTACAATCATTCTACAAATTTCCACATTTCCCCTCAACGCTTTTTAAAATTTCTAATATAATATATCCTTAATTTTTCTAATTTCTAAAAAGACCACAATTTGCTATTGACTAATTACTTAAATTCTCCAAGTAAATTCGTAAATTAATTTCCTATCCACTAAAATAACATATACTTGCTCCAAAATAATTATAAAAAATAATAGTTATGAATAATAATTTTTTTTGGACCGAAAAAACACCAATTCTTGGTCGGGTGGTATTATTTGCATACTGATAATTTACTATTCACGAGACAAAAATTAGGGTGTTACAACTCTAACGCTCTTAGGAAAATTTTGTCCTCGAAATTGAATCAAATACCAACAATCCTTTGTCTTAGTTTCATTCTTCTCAAATAGATTAACACCTAATATTATTATAATTTATGCAAAGTTCTCCAACACCAAGTATCCAAATAAGGGTATAATCATTCAACCAAATTTTTTTTTTCCAATCCAACAATTATGCCACAATCTCACCATTCATACAAACTATACAGATATCTAAGATTCCTCTTAAATCTTCCATAAAAATCACTTAATAACACGTCTTATTCCCCCTTAGAACACAATCTAAGAACCATATACAAAAATCAAGGGTTATTGTAACGTCTTGATTTCTATAATTATGAAGAATAGGTAACTGGATTACTAATTGGTACCAAATTGGAACAATGGTACGATTTTCAATCCATCTAAGTTATTTTCATAATTATTGAGTCTTGATTGTGACTCGTGCATTGCATGTTATTAGTATGTTCGTTCATGCATTATATGATTTTGGGTCTGCAAATTATGAAGTTGTACCTTAGGAAGCCTAATGGTGGAATTTAATGCTATAGAGTTCTAATTGCACCATATTAATTGAAATTGGATTTCAAATGGTGTTAATGTGTTTTTAGAATATTTTTTTTCCAAATTAATATGATTTTTTCCTATTTATTGGGTATTTAAATGGTTAAATTGATAGTTTAAAATAACTAATGATATTCACAAATAATTACTTGTATTTATTATTAACTACTAGAATTTAATAATCAAATGTGATTTATTAATATTTGTTGGTAGTTGTCTTAATTATTAGTATTTATTAAAATTATCTATCAAACATGATTTCTAGAATTATATATATACATACATACATATATATATATATATATTTGGTTTTGGAAAATAAAAGGAATTAATTTAATATTGGCTTTTACAATGGGTAGGCACCACTTATAGGAAAAAGGAAAAAAAAAAGAAAGAAAAACAATAATGTATTAAAACCTAAAGAGGCAACAACCTCTTATTAATCAAAAGGAGGAGCCGCCACACTCATAAGACGCAGAGAAAAGAAAAACAAAAAAAAAAGACAAAGCTGCAGAGAGCCTTTTCTTTCTACCTCGTTGATTTCTAACACCAAGCTTGAGATTTAACAACAAAAAGAGTGAATTAGAGTTGGGATTAGTGAATTGTTCATGTGGTTTTAGTGCAATTAAGCTGTATTCGTAAAGAGGCTTCCGAAAACAAAGGTAGGTTTTCATTTCACAATCTGTAAACTGTATTCTAAATTTGAATGTATAATTAGAATCAGTATAATTAGTAGATTTCTATTCTCTAATTATTGCTTTGTCTTCATTTCATTTGTGATTTCATGCTCGTAGAGAAGGGTGAACCTTCTAAAGGTGATTAGGGCAAAGGAAAGGCCTGATCTCCGAATTGAGCTTACTGTTGTGCGTTTGGAGGTTTGTAGTCCTCAATTATATGCTTAATTTAATGTTTGATTGATATTGATTTGATTGATGTTATGTGGAAAATTTGGATTTTTCTTTATTTTTATTATGATTACTAGAATTGAGTTGATGATATTGCATTTGAGTATGTAAGGATGCTATGAAGTGAAGGAATTGAAAAATATTGAATCTAGCTATATGAACTTAAAGAGGCAGATTTCTTTAGGTTATGTGTTAAGAGTATTTTGTTAACTTTTGCTCAATTGTTCTATTTAGGATGATGTGATGCTATCATGATGTGATCTTGAGTGTGGGTTGATTGGTAATAATATGAGCATGATTTGAAGATCATGTGGCCTATGTGCTAGGGAGGCTGAATGTTCATGTATGAGTAGTATTAAATGACTTTTTGCTAGTTGTGCCAAGATGGTTGATTAAATTTCTATTGTCAAAGGGGTTTGTAATGAAAGAGTGTTGCTTGATATGAATTTAAAATGCTTTTGAGAATTTGAGAATTTTGCTTGCTTAAGCTTAGTGCACAGAGGAAGCTAAACAGTAGTGCAGAAAAATGCTTATGGGAATTTGAGAATTTCACTTGGGCAAGCCTAGCGCCCAGAGGAAGCTAAACTAGTGGTGTAGAAAATGATTCTGAGAATTTGAGAATTATGCTTGGGCAAGCTTAGCCCCCAAACAAAGCTAAACTAGAAGAGCAAAAAAATGCTTTTGAGAATTTGAGAATTATGCTTAGGCAAGCATAACCTAGGCCAGTATTGATTGATGATTATTTAACTCCTTGCATGTCTACGAGCTAAGATATGATGTTATATGTCACATTAATCAATTATTTATGCATCAATTGAGTTTGTAAGGCATGAATTGGGGATTTATGACCAAATGTCGCTCTAACATATTATTGAATGTACTTATATGTAGTTGAGTATTGGTAATAAGTGTATGCATGAACCAACGTAGACAAGCATGCATGTACCCTAGAGAATTAGGACTAGCCGAACCATGTCCCCTAGGGCATACCTTTGGTTATTATATTCCATGACCTTTATGAGTTAAACATATAGTAGGTCAGGTTGTTAGCTTGTGTGATGTAGTATGTGGTTAAATGATGCCTTGAGATTGTTTACATATGATAAGCAATGCTTAACTTTGTGAACGCTTACAAGACTTGAGTGCTACATGAATGAATTCATGTATGAGTAATAATGCAGTTGGTAATATGCAATGGGAAATTAAATGCTTTGCATTAGGTATGCCTATTTACTTAACTCTCTATTTGATGATGATTAATAATGGGATATTGTTGACTTTGAATCCAAATGAGAAGCTTAAGTTGTTCATCTAATTAAAATGAGATCGATACTTATATACTTGTATGAACAGGTATAATTGGATTTAATGATGCTTGTGAGCTTCTATAAATCGTACGCATGTTACTACTAGGTACGCTTAATCGTTTGAATATTGTTTGATGTTAGATAATATGGTTATTATTTGGAAATGAAAATAAATTGAATTGATTAAAATGAAACTACTAGGCTCTTACTGTGATCTTGGTTGAGTAGTTGCAAGGATATGGTTATCTGTTTTTGAAAATAAGCATGCTATGAAATTGGATTTGGATTGGGCTATGCTCATATGCCAGACATGTGGGTGTCTTCACGATGAGTGGACGCCCTCCACTGACTTTGTATTTGAAGACTTTTAAGTCTACTGTTAAAAGGCTAACTAGCTAGTACTGGTCTTACTGTTATCAGACACCATTTTGTTACTTGTTCTGCTTCTATTTCTTCTGAGTCACTATTAAGGCCCAAACTATTTGGATTAATGGATAAGATATTGTTAACATGAATGTAATGTTTGAGTACTTGTAATACATGTTACCTACAAGTTGGTCACATATGATAAACTATTTTGCAATTTAATATTGAATTTTGATAGAGGTTTGCATGTGAAGTAAGTTACTTATATTATATGCATACTTGTATAGAAAATTACAATATGAATCTTATACTATGATTGTTGTGCTATAAGTTACCTTAATTGACACCTATATGTGATTTTTCGTGGAGCAAGTTACCATGTTATGTTTGATGTTAGTATCTTGGAGTTCAAGTAAATGTGGTTTGACTTGTATTTAGTATGAACATGGTGGTATGTATTATACAAGTGAAATGTTAATATATATATATATGTTATTTGGATGTGATTAGTATGGTTTCAATATACCATACTTGTTTGTTAATTGGTTTCATGTAATTGTTGAGTACCACTGAGTTTTATACTTAGCGCGACATTTTTAACTCATGTAGGTTGATGATTTTTTTACTGTGGATCTCAAGTACCCGTATCCAGAGAGAGACTTCTGCTTCTAGACTAGAGTATGAGTCTTTACTACAAACTCATGGCATGTGTTAGATTTAAAGTAATGAGGGTTTGGTTATTTATATCGAACTTGTAAACTTATTCTCCAAAGTGCATCTATTTTCTTTCCTTTAAACGTTTTAAGGATTTTTGTTTAATTTCGCTTAGACTCTGATTCAGAGATTTAGACTTATTATGTTTGATTCATATTTTTAATTTTGAAGTTGATTCTTCTTAAGGTTTTGTTTTATTAAACCTAGTCATTGGTTGTTTATTACGAAGGTACTTTGAAAATTTTATTAGTTTTGAAATTTTGTTAACAAGTTTGAATCATTTCTTAAGTCCTAGTTTTCAAAGGGAACCCTTGCAATTTTCTATAAGGTTTGCAATGTTTGATGGTTTACTACTATTATTTTTCAAAATTTTAAAATTTGACCCAAATTTTATAATTGAACTGTTTTAAGCATGTTGGGTTACTAAGGTTTCCATTGTACATTTTAAAAAGAATTGTAAACTAAATTTTTTTTAATTACCACACTATGTTTTTGTCTGATACTAGTTTTTTTACTAACAAGCAAGCCTGTACATGTCTCTGGTACAGAATGTGACATTCCCTATCTATCTTGCAGGGTCAGAGAGAGGTGTTATAGTTATGCTTTAAGGTCCAATAAATGAACCCATATAACTAAATCACATACACCATGCAATCACTAAGATTACTCCCACACGTGCTTATATACACCCACATTAATTGAACAAACTCTTTATGCTCCATGTAATCCATCAAAATTTTTTTTTACCCATCATGACATGATATTTAGATGGCATATTTACCTAATTATCTTAAAGAAGTCATTTACATTCCTAAAATCATAGAGTTTTTCTAAGGACGACGGGCTTTCGCAGCCTTCTCATAATTTTCCCAAGAGTCACTTGAGAGAATTGAATCAAACAGGTTTAGTTCATTTTAATTCATAAAATTATTTTATCTAATTAGTTTTAATCCTCAGAAAAGTGGTTTCCTTACATTGGTAAGGTTTTGACAATATTTGGAGTCACCACCCTAAAACTAGGGAAAAATTCACAAATTAATTAATTCTTTGGAACCAATTAATCTGATTTTAACCAGAGTGAGTTTGGGAGTAGGGTACGGATATGGGAAAGTGTTAGGCACCCATTCTGTCCGATTTAAACCAACCTCCTAGTTTTCTGAATATTTGTTATTTATCAATTACGGTATTAATTTTAATTGAAATATAAAACATTTTGTGCAATTTTTTGAAAATAATGTTATCCAAGCATGTTATCATAATCTAAAAATTCATCCAACATAAAAAATAAGCAATCATAAAGAAAGAGGGAGAAGAAAAGAATTACAACCTTCGTAAAATACATTCTATCCATTTATCCTTTACATATTTTCATTTCTCATTAATTAATACAAATCACAAAATCCAAAATTAACATCATTACAAACCAATTTACATGAGAACTCTCATGAATTCTCTACAAATTACATCAATAATATTACAAATGCCTTAAAATAATAATCACAAATTACATAAGTAAATTACATTAAACTCAGAAAATTAAACACACAAAACTCAGAAATTATAACACATTCAAATGTTCTAACAACATGATGAATTTGAATATTAATCAAATAATCAAAAAAACCAAAATATTAGTCCGATAAATGAAATTGTACGAAATGAGCATTTAAATATAAAAAAGAATAGAAAATAAAATGAAGTCAAAAGCATAAAAAATGGCAGAATATTGAATCAACAACACATAATCATACTAATATAGTATATAGAGCAAGAATTGAATGCGCATTAAATAAATGTTAGTGGAGTTTGAATATTAGCAGATTTAATAATTATAATAAAGTTTAAAGCTCATGATCACAATATTCATCTTAAAAGATGAATAAAATTCACAAATCATCTCAAGAAACAATGTTATAATTATCAATGTACTCATCCGGATTCAATAAATGAGTTCTACATCGTAGCTCAACTCAC
This sequence comes from Jatropha multifida, assembly GCA_948099535.1. Lineage (NCBI taxonomy): Eukaryota > Viridiplantae > Streptophyta > Magnoliopsida > Malpighiales > Euphorbiaceae > Jatropha > Jatropha multifida. The sequence goes on along the minus strand of CANUEX010141705.1, from coordinate 11,151 downwards.
TTTGATCTCAGAATTTAGGCATTATTTGATGTTTTTTAAGTTATTTGGCTTCTGAGATGATGATCTCACAACACTGAAAGTAACTTTCGTCTCATACCAAGGTAATCAAAGTTCATGACCGTCAAAAAACCAAAAAATACAAGAAAACTAGAAATCTAAAGGTTTGTGGGCTCAAATGGCCAAGCCAATCACAATTGGCATGAGCCGCTTACTAAGCGGTGTGCGCCACTTGCAAGAGACCAGCTCCAGTTGCAAGCAGTTGGCGCCAAATCATCCTAGAAAGCTATAAATTTCTACAAAATTGAGTTTTTGCTAGTTCTTCTCACAAATGATTCAATTTTTAATGATTTGGCACTAAAATGAAATAGAAATGGAAAAGAGGTAAAGTTCAGAATCTCAATTTACCTTGTTTGAAGAAAAATACTTAATTTGCTTGAAAACGATGAAGAACACCCTATGAACTTTAATTCTTTATTGATGATCCAAGGTTTTGTTGATTTCGTGTTTTTAAAAATGTTTAGTGATCCTAGAACTCACTGAGTTTGCTGGAAACACTCTCGCACTCACCAACTAACAAACATTTCTTGGACTTATGGTAGAAAATTGTGTTTTTGTTATGTTTTTTATCTTGATTTTGCTTTGTTTGGTTTGTTTTCCTCTCTTAGGTTTTTGATAAAAGAAAAATGCCAACCCCCTAATCTCTAAGCTTTAGCCTCTATTTATAGGCAAATGAACAATTCTGTCACTATTCACTACCCATATAGCATGTGTGCTGCACACGTGGGCCCCACTGATGGGTCCTGCAGGTGGGCACCACAAATGAATCAGTTTTTGATTTTTTATGAAATTGATCCAAATGGTACGTACATCAACATATAACATGAAAATTTATTCTAGGCGAACCTAGGACTCATTTTCGAGTCCCATTAAGGCATGAACCCCAAAAAGGTAAAACCACTCGATAGGTTTGACTCTTAAACTAGGAAACCTAGATCAAGAATCAAATCAATCAAAAGTTCTGAACTCATTCTATCATGAGAAATGCATCACCGCTGATGGGCCGCTTAAGGGTCATTGGTGGGCCCCAGTAGCGAACCAACTTGATTTTTATAAAAATGGTTCGGGTGATCCACGGAGTGGTTTAGGGCACAGAGGCACATCCTGGGTGAACCCGAGATGAACCTATGGGCCCCGTTATGCTATAAATGTGAAGTAGTAGATTTAAGGGTTGCTAATCTAAACACAAATCATCGCTTCAAGATCAAATTCATCGAATGCTTCAACCTCTTATTTGGCAATGAGGTTATCATCATTGAGTCTATTTTTTAGGTCAAAAATTGAGTGTGTACAATTTGCCCCCATTTTGATAATATTTTTCTTTTCAAGTAAGATTTTATCAAAATGTAAAGTAATAATAATACTTACCTGGTTTTCGTTCTTTGAACGACTTGTGTGATTTTAGTGTGCCAACTTTGTTAGGAACCTGATGGTAATTCTCCTCTCTTGGAAGTTGTCCTTCTGAATGGTGCAAGGCGAAATGAAATGAGCCATGTAGGCAACTTCTGGAGTGCATCACTCTAGACGACTTCGACGGATGAATGGGTGTGATTCCATGACCAACCCGATTGGTGAATAGTGGAATGTGATGTGCCATATAGGCGGCCACAGGGGTGCGTCACTTCAAACGACTCCAATGGATGAATGGGTATGATACTATGACATGCTCGATTTTGAAATGCTCCACTTCAAGAGGTTGTCCCTTAGGACAATTTTGAAATACTCCACTTCCAGAGGTTGTCCCTTAGGACGGAGAAAGGTAGAATGAGATACACCATAAAGGCAGTATAGGGGTGCATCACTTTGAACGAATTTAATGGATGAATGGGTACGATACTACGATCGAATCGATTGGTGAATAGCGGAATGTGATGCGCCATACAGGCGACTATTAGGGTACGTCACTTTAGATGACTTTAATGGATGAATTGGTGCGATACTACGACCAACCTAATTTTGAAATGCTCCACTATGGGAGGTTGTCCCTCAGGACAGTGAAAGGCGAAACAAGATGTGTCATGCAGGTAGCTTTAGGGTTGCGTCACATTAAACGACTTCAATAGATGAATGGGTGTGATACTGCGACCGACCTAATTTTGAAATGCTCCACTTCAGGAGGTGCACCACACAAGATAAGTTGATTGGAATTCTCCACTTTGGGAGGTGCACCACACAAGATGACTTCTCCACTTTGGGAGGTGTGCCACACAGGACGACTTGACTGGAATCCTACACTTTGGGAGGTGCGCCACATAGGACGACTTGATTAGAAATCTTTGCTTCGAAAGGTGTGCCACACCGGAGGATTTGACCAGAATTCTCCACTTCAGGAGCTGCACCACACAAGACAACTTGGTTGAAAATCTCCACTTGGGGAGGTGTGCCACACAGGACGACTTGGTTGAAATTCTCTACTTCGAGAGTTGCACCACACAGGACAACTTTACTGGAAATCTCCACTTCGAGAGGTGCACCACGCATGACAACTTGGTTGAAATTCTCTACTTCGGGAGTTACACCACATAGGACGACTTAATTGAAATTCTTCGCTTCCAGAGTTGTGCCACACAGGACGACTTTAGGGAACAAACTTCGCTTAGGATCTTACACCTCTTAAGGCGACCGTTCATTGCGCTAACTCTATAGGGGAACTTATTCTTTTGAGGATCAGAGTCTGATGTGCTGATTCTATTAGGGAATTCCTATTAAATTGAACTTTGCCATGTAGAAAAGGAGGCCTGTGGCCAGTGACATGTAGAATGCTCTTTAAAGAGGTTGTCTTTTTAGATGGTGCTTAGGAGACTTGGGATGGCTTGACCGACCAGTCTCATGGGACTTATGGCGCGCCCCTTCGGGACTGCTTAATTGATCAGCCTCACGGGACATATAGTGTGTCACAAGGGCAACTTTATTTGACCAGCCTCACGAGACTTATGTTGTGCCATTAGGGTGGCTTTATTTGGTCAGTCTCAAGGGACTTACAACGCGCCACTGAGGATAGCTTAATTAACAAGCCTCACGAGACTTACGATGCGCTACTTAGGACAACTTAATTGACCAATCTCAAGGGACTTATGATGCGCCACAGGGGTGACTTAATTAACCAGCCTTAGGGGACTTATGATGCGCCAATCGAGACAGCTTAATTGACTAGCCTCAGGGGACTTACGATGTGCCACACAGAATGGCTTAATTGACCAACCTCAGGGGACTTACGGTGCACTACTTGGGATGACTTAATTGACCAACCTCAAGCGACTTATGGTGTGCCACTCGGGATGGCTTGATTGACCAACCTTAGGAGAGTTATGGTGCACCACTGGGGATGACTTAATTGACTAGCCTTAGGGGACTTACAGTGTGCCACTTGGGATGACTTAATTAACTAGCCTCATAGGACTTATGTTGTGCCATAAAGGCGACTTTATTTGGCCAGTCTCATGAGACTTACAACATGCCACTCAGGACAGCTTAATTGACCAACCTTTTGGGACTTACGACATGTCACTCAGGATGGCTTAATTGACCAATCTCAAAAGACTTACAGGGCATCACAGGGGCGACTTAATTGACTAGCCTCAGGAGACTTACGGTGCAGCGCTCAGGACAACTTAATTGACCAGTGTTAGGGGACTTACAGTGTGCCACTCGAGATGGCTTAATTGACTAGCCTCAAGGGACTTATGGTGCGCCACTTAGGATGGCTTAATTCACTAGCCTCAAGGGACTTACGATGTGCCACTCGGGACGGCTTGATTGACTAGCCTCGGGGGACTTATGCCACTTTGGACAGCTTAATCGACTAGCCTCGAGGGACTTACGGTGCGCCACTCGGGACAGCTTAATTGACCAGCCTTTAGGGACTTACGGCGCGCCACTTGAGATGACTTAATTGATCAGCCTTAAGGGATTTACAAGATGCCACTCGGGATGGCTTCACTGACCAACCTCAAGGGATTAACGGTGTGCCACTCAGGATGTCTTAATCGACTAGTGTGTGACTTTGTGTTGAACACATGACTTTATATAGAAATAGAGTTGAGAAAACTTACCTCATACCCGAGGTATTCCATCTGTAGCCGACGACGATGTCCTTGCTTTGGTGGCAATTCAAGACTTTATCACTTGACTATTTGTGTAGTTATTGCTTATGAGGTCTTCACCCATATTCTATCATTGGGAGAGGCTCCTTCACTTGGTGCCTACTATGATTCCTCAAAGACAGCGACTTTTGCCTCCGTAACTTCATTTGAGAGGGCAACTTGCTCAGTCAGTGTTATGGGTGAAGAGAGGATGCTTTCAACCTAGATCAATAGAAGAGCTAGATACGGGGATAGGTAATTCGGAGGCTGGAAGCGCCTCATCAGTAGATGATTCGATTTAAGGCATTGCCCCTTTCTCATCAGTAGCCGATTCTATTCTAAAGCTTGTATCTTCCCTACTAGTTGCCATGTAGAGGCAGTTTGGTTTGTACCTCTAGGGTAATTTTGGAGCTTCCTTTAATGTGCTCTAACCCTGTCCATTCCTAGAGATCCTTCTTGTGGGGCTTGTCCTAGTTCATTCTTCTGAATCTTAATGTGGGCTTTACTCTGGTTCACTCTTAACTTCTTTTTATTGTGGGCTTTTTTTCCTATTTATTCTTCAACTGTCACTTGTATTAGGTTTTTGTCTAGCTTATTCAAGATCACTTCTTATTGTGGGCTCTGCATTAGCTTGTTCTTCTTGTTGTGTCTCATTATGGGCTTGCTTTTCCCCAACTTATGCTTTGTTGTGGGCTTTGCCCTAGTTTATTATTTTGTTGCCTATTATTTTGGGTTTTGCCTCAATTTATTCTGAATTACCACTTGTTGTGGGGTTTGACCTAATTTATTCTTTAACCGTTGCTTATTTTGGGCTTTGCCCTAGTTATCCTTGATTGCTTCTCATCACAGGTTCTCCTCCAATTTCTTGTTATTGTGGGCTTGCCCAAGTTTGTTTTTCTAAGACACCTTATTGTGGGTCCTTCCCCTAATTTATTCTTTTAAGGTCTCTTATTTTGGGTCCTTGCCCGAATTCATTTTGAATTACTCTTTATCGCAGGCTTTGCACTAGCTTATTCTTCAACTACTGCCTGTCCTAGATTTTGCCTCTGTTTTATTCTAAATTGCTTCTTGTGGTGAGCTCTACTCCCATTTTGTCCTTTGAGACTGATTGTGGTGCAACGTATGCCTCCTGTCTTTTCCTTATTAGTGTAAAAGAATTTAGGAGCTGAGCTAGTTGTAAGAAGTAACACAACTCCAATTAGGGATGGCAAGGCTCTCAGTGAAGCATGTAGCTCTAAGCATATACAACATAAAAAAAATGCAATGTACATGCCATGTATGCATGAAATGCATTTAGCTATACCTATGCATGCGTGTAGATAGTGGGCATGAAGCCTCCCGTTAGTCATGATTAAGAGGCGTCATAAGGAGAGTGCGCTAGTCAAGGTATCAGACATTGATATATGATGATTAAGGAGGTCGAAAAAACCAATGGTGAGGAGTCAAGGGAGTTTGGTGGTGAGGAGGTAGAAGGAGACGGAGTCTGATGTTCTTTGAATTGATAGCTACAGCCTTCCCTTTTGCTTTTATACTGTAGGTTGAGTTTGGGGAATATCTTTGTAAATAGATAATCTTATTTTCATGTCATGATTGAAATTATTGCATTAGCACCTTTACAGCTGCAAATTACATTATTTGAAGAGTCTCAAGACTGTAGTAGTAGCCAACTAATGCCAACTGTTGTTCTATCCTTTTATCCTCTTGCTATAAAAGCCCATATTACATCTGTATGCTTCATAAGTTCTTCTCTTTCCATAATTTCCTAAATTTCTCGCTTTACTACCTTTTAATGGATTGGTTCTTAGCACTTGCATTTGAGACATTATTCTGAAGTCTCAACCATGATGATTGGGATCTGTTATCCTTGTTTGAACTTAACGGCATGAGTTATTACTGAAACATTTGGATCCAACCTAGATTGATGCAATGGTTGATTAATCACTTTAATCCTTTTGATAATCTATTCCGCCATAACGACTTTGAGATCTGTCCCCTGTTTGAAGAATTTAGCATTATTTTGGGCAAACGGCCAGAAGTTGAAGAGATTCTTGCTTTGCCTAGTTGAATATGGACCCTGCTTTGCGAGTCCCGACTGTTCTTGGTTTCTTAGTTGTGAACTTCCTGCATATGAGCTTAGAGTCGGTGTCGTGCCCCTGCAACCTCTTGTTAATAGTGCAATGACCATGGACCATGCTAGCCCATTCTGGCCTTCACTTGTCTATTTTTGTGTTCTCAGTGAATATTTGTTACTCAACGGTGTTGATGGATATGGTAGCCTTAGGTTGGTGCCCATAGTCAAACAGATGGCTAGGCGTTGTACGCCATATCCTCTAGTCCTTGCTGAAACACTCACATGCCTAGGAGAACGTGTTTGAGATCCCACTTTGGTGCTTGATCAAATGGGAAGCCCGCTTCTAATGCAATTATATGTATTTTCCTTTTCTTTTCTTATCCTACATGCTCTAACTTTTGCATCAGCCGCCCATGGAGGTTTTCGACTTAACGAGCTTTTTCTTTTATACTCTAATTTTTGCTTAAGCCGCTCTTGCAAGTTTTTGACTTAACGATATTTTTCTTTTATACTTTAAGTTTTGCACAACCCGCCCTTGCGGGGTTTTCAACTTAATGAGATTTTCTTTTCTTTTTTTTTATTATTTTTTATTTATGCGTCTACAGTTGTGGGCTTTTGGAAAATTGCAAGTGATGGCTTCACCACCTGACCATTTAATATCCAATTACAGATCGTGATTCCATGTCCATTGTCAATGCCTCTTGACTAGAGCGACCCTCAAAGATTGGACTATCATTTTTCAGGATCTTACTACCAAAGGAATTAGATGGACCTGTCCATGGTGGTATTTAGGATGAGTCACCGTCTCCTCTTATCTGGTCCTGTAGAACTAGACAGTGATGTCACATTCTATGCCAGAAACATAGATTGATTTGCTTATTCATTTAATATGATTTTAAATTAAGAAAACATTTAATTAAAGAAAAGAATATGATTCATAATATATTAGAAAATTCAGTAATAACATTTTTTTTTCTTTTATAACATTGATAACAGTTTAAACACCATACAAAGATATCTGTATTTAAAATATAAATTCCTTTGTAGAACTTTTAATAATAAAAATTAAATAATCAAATTCAATTATAAAATAGTTTATCAATTAAAACCCAAGATAAGTTTAGTATTAAATGTTAATTCCCAAACCACTACTTACACACTCAACAAATAATTAATACTTATACTACATGCCAAATTCTTACTATATACTTAAATGTCTGAAGAACTTCCTCCTCCTCTGATGTTGGATTACCAAATCATCTCAACTTATATTATCTTTAACCTATGCGTGAGAAAACTCATCGCGTTGAGTATAAAACTCAGTGGTGCTATTTATAATTTAAATCAAATAATAATTTTAGAAACATAAATTTTGAAGAGATTTCCTTTATTATAAATATTTATATACAAACATTAATAATCATTTTTATCATTGTATTAAATATTTATCTTTAACTGAATATTTAAAATATTTAAAAATCCATTCCTCAAATTAATATAATATAAATCTATTAACTACCAATACCGCATATTCCTTTAATTTAAAAACATATAACAACTCAAATCATATAACAGAACTTATTATCTTAATTTTCTTAAAAGCAAATTCTTTCATATGGGGCCTTAGATACACTTAGGAGAAAATGAAGCAAATAAGATTTCATAAATTTATACATAATGGCCTTAGGCCGCCAACCATATTATAAAGGCATTCAAGCCTGCTTATACATATTGGCCTTAGGTTGCCAATCATATCATAAAGGCATTAAAGCCTACTTATACATAATAAGCATGTCCGCTTAAACATAAGGGCTGATAACCCTAGCACATGATCATAGCTCATATCATATCATAATGGCATTAAAGCCGAGCATGCTTATCTTACATAATAATCAAATCATACTACAAATCCACACTAAGTATATTAGAGCAAAAAAACTTAGCATTTTTGCTTATTCAGAATATTTCACATATAACTTGTTCTTTCCCTATTTTGCTAACAAATATCATCAAATATCAATCATAGCCACCACTCAAACATTAATTAATAAGTGGCCAATAATCATCATTTTTATAAAATAGAATTTCAATCAATTCATAAAATTATTTAAAAATCATATCATATCAATTAATATATTATTTCTTTAAAATCCATAAAATAATATTATAATAACTTCAATAATCCCTTTTTAAGAAAAATAACTCACATCACGAATATATATATATATATATGAAAATAATATAACAAACTTTAATTAAATTAAAAAGTTAATATTGCACTAACTGGGCTTGAAAGGCTGCACTAGCCTTTTTTTTCTTATTTATTGACTCTATTCCACCTCTATGGTTTATCCTAACCTATAAACAATTTGTACAGTATTTTTTAGTTCTTTGTTTCCATTCTTTATTGATATTTGAATTTCTTAACATTTTTATTCATATTTCACATTTACTCTATATTTTCCTTAAATGTTATAAATTTACATTTTTAGCAAATCATTTAATTTAATCTTCCATAACTTATTTAGTCTTTCAATTCCATATATCTTTAACACATAATTAAATTTGTTATTTTTCTTTAAGGACAAATGAAATCATAATTTTACTTCAATCCATTTATTTAAATCAGCAAATACTATAACATATGATTTTACAATAAAAATCCTCAACCCCCTTAATTTGTCTATTCTCAAAACATTATTTAAAATTCCATTTTCAAATACTTCATTTTGAATTCAATTAAATACAATCTAATTGCGCATTGCCTAACTAATTTATTCCTCCATTAATTTATCTCCTTAATTAATAGCAAAATTTTGTTCTCTTATATAATAACTTAATTCTTGAAAAAGCTTTTCTTTTCAATCAAAATTTTGGTAGCAATTTATTTATTATATGTCTGCCAAGTTCACATTTATAGCAATAATACAACGCCCATCCTTCGGGCAAAACAATTCAATTTCCCATCCTCCATTATTAGAAATTTCAAAATAACAACTTCAATCTCTCAATACATTTTCAATACTTATTTTGTCTTAAATTTAGTTGACATTTTATTTGTCTAAGTTCAAGCTTATACAATTTACCACTTTCTAATCACTTTTATTCATTAATTCCATAAATTGATTGAATCCACAAATTGATTGGTTTGACCAATAATTTAGAATTTCAGAAATTATACCTTCACTAACAATTTTAGAATTCAATTCACAATTACTTCCACATCATTTACCCAATTTTTAATCAAACCAAATTAATTCAATAATTGATAAATTTCTATTGCATTTACTCCGAACTAAATAATTGAATATAAAAATACGCTAATCACGATTCAGAGTTTGAGTTTGGATTCGGATTCAGTGTGTCAAATGCACATTTCTGCCTCTCCGATGTCTCACTATAGTCTCGCCGGCGTCGTTGTCATAATCGTCACATGCAGTGGCCGAAAAATTGACACCGCCCAGAAAATTGCAAAACTCATACCAATGTGCTCGAAATTTTGTGAGGAGTTCGAATATGTGATCGTTTTGAGCTAAGTGTATCTCATTTGGCTGAAAATGGCCCTGACAGATGCTGTACCATCGCCTTTCATGGTGGTTTCACAAAATTGGATGGGCTGCCACAATCTGTAACACCCACCGCTCAATCCCAGAGGACCAGACGATGAATGTCACATTTGGTGCCAGAGCACTGTCTTATCTTACTTAATAACTCTAGATCACATATTGAAAGTATCTAGATTTCCATAAGGGGGCAAGTAATTAAAATATTAAAAGTAATATTTAAGAAAATTTCTACAAAAATTCGCAAGAGTTTTCCCTAAAAATTGACATGCCACACAAAAAAAACATATACACTTCCAATATAAATTCTCCTCCAATCCCCAAAACTTTAATTAATTCAAAATCACACAGCACTTCTAAATGGTTGTCAATTCACATAAATCCTATCATGCTAATTTACCATTCATTCAAAAGAATATTCATTAACATTCATACACTATAAATATAATAAGATCAAAATACTTAAATAACCATCAATCTCATTAATTACATTTTCAATATTTACAACTTCAATACTTTTTACAATATTTTTCCATACATGCCAAAATTACAATTTATAATATATCCTACCCAAAATGATATTTTTACTCTGATGCTACTCCTCTAGTCTTTGAATAGCATCATCGCTCTTAGCTTGCGCATGATAAAAATCAACGCGCTGAGTGGAAGACTCAGTAGTGCTAAATAAATACCAATAAAAATAACAAAGAATAACCAAAATAACAAGTCTCAAATACGCTTTAAAATACTCAAATCAATATATAAATTAAATACCGAAGTCGTACTAATTAAATTTAAACATTTCAAAAAGCATATACAAGTTCATATATATAAATGCATTTTCAGTTCCTTATAGCAAATTTAAATTCAGTTCTTAGTTAAGGTTCGTACTAATACAGGATGAACGTAAGCAGATTCGATCGTGGCCTCTGAAAGCGCCACCCTCATCACACAATCGTAGCCTGTGAAAGCCACCCCCATCACATAATCGTGGCTTGTGGAAGCGCCACCCCCATCACATAATCGTGGCCTATTAAAGCGCCACCCCCATCACATAATAAGCGCGTCCGCCTATTCATAAGGGCTGATAACCCTAGCATATGATCATAGCTCCACATAACAAAATGGGCTGATAACCCCAAGCATGCTCACATATCGAAATCAATCTCATCATACTACATTTCAATCATGTATAGTAGAGCCCAAAATAAATCCATTCTTTCACAAATGATCTTATTACTTATTCACAATTCTTAATCAAAACACTTTATCACTTAATACTCATCATTTCAAAATTTCTCAACTTACAACTTGCAAAAACCACCACATTCTCCTTTTTCTCATACTTAATAAATTCAATTGAACATATTCAAAACAT
>CANUEX010141690.1:0-28379 GCA_948099535.1 Jatropha multifida | reverse complement strand
TTATAATTTGTTGTTGATAAGTATGTTTTGAATAGTATTTAATATAGTTGATTCTAAACTTATTATGAATTTTACACAACTTAAAGGATGCTTTGAAAAAGTGAAAGAAGGGATTTATTGCCTTTTGATTATAAGTAATACCTTTAAGGTTTACTTAGGTAGTTTTGAATTGTATTTTAAGTGTATATTTTGAAAAAGGAAAGCTTTGAATGTTATAATTATGATTTTGGTTTTGAACATAAGAGAACTGAATGAGTATTTACAAGCTGTAAGTTAGGTGATTTTGAAATGATAAGTATTAAGTTATAAAGTGTTTTGAGTAAGGAATTGTGCATAAGAAATAAGACTAATTGTGAAAGAATGGTTTTGATTTGGGCTCTACTATGCACGATTGAAATGTAATAAGATGAGATTGATTCTGATGTGTGAGCATGTTGGGCTTATCAGGCCATTCTATTATGTGGAGCTATGATCATATGCTAGGGTTATCAGCCCTTATGAATAAGTGGACGCGCTTATTATGTGATGTAGGTGGCGCTTTCATAGGCCACGATTGTGTGATGTGGGTGGCGCTTTGCCACAATTGTGTGATGTGGGTGGCACTTTCATGGGCCACGATTATGTGATGTGGATGGTGCTTTCATAGGCCATGATTATGTGATTCAAAAATCGAATCTGCTTATGTTTCATTCTATATTGGTACTAGCCTTAACTAAGAATGCAATCTTATTTTGTTAAAAAGGAATCGGAGATATATTTATATTTATGGAATTTTTCTTACGTTTGGAACATTAAGTTTTTATTTACGTTTTCAAGATGATTTTTATGCCTTGAAGCAGTTTTCATTATATTTGGAAATTTTATGAAAATATTTCTAATGTATACATATTCTATGATTTTGAAATAGTTTGGTATGATTTACATAATTTGATATTTTTATATGATTTAAGTTTCATAATTTGAGTGTGTTGCCTAGGCAACATTTATTCTATTTTCATTTGTATATTATTTAGCACCACTGAGTGATATACTCAGCGCGTCGATTTCAATTATGCGTAGGTTAGGGACAATGGGTGTTACACGAGGATCGGAAGCTTAGCATGAGAGAAGGAAAATTTATCTTGGGTAGGACATGTATAGGGTATATTATGGCATGTATAAAAATATTGTAAGAGATTGAATCATATATATTGAGTTTGTAAATTAATGAGATTTATGATTAATTAAGAAGTTTTATCTTATTGTGAATTTATGGTGCGCAATTATTTATAATTAATTCTTTAAATGAATGGTAATATAATATGATAGAACCTCAGTTGATTGATGGGAGTATTTAGAAGTGTCGTGTGACTTATTGTATCGATTTGGAGTTTGGAAGAATTAATATTGGAAGAGTTTTAGTTTTCTTTGTGTGGCAAGTAAATCTTTAGGGGAAACTCTTGCGGATTTTCTGTAGGAATTTCCTTAAGCTCTTAAATAAAAAAAGTTAATATTATATTACTTGCCTCCTTATGAAAACTCAGCCACTTCTAATACATGATTTGTAATTATTTAATAAGATAAGACGGTGCTCCGGGATTGGGTGGCACCGAATGTGGCATTCATCGTCTGGTCCTCCGGGATTGGGTGGTGGTTGTTACATAGAGGGAGGAGAGAGAGAGTACCGTGGAGGAGAAAGGTAAGAGAAGGAAAAGAAAGAAAGAAAAGAAAGAAAAGGAAAAAAATAATTCAAAAATTGAATTTTCCAGAATGTCCTGGACCATTCTGGTTCAATTCAAATCGATTTGGTTCGGTTCAATAGAACCACTTGGTTTTCAATCAGTTTTCGGCAAAATCAAATGGGTTTATGGGTCCAATTAATTTTTACGTGGCTTCAATTTACTGGCCAAAATTCTAGAATTAAAATTTAAATGTATATTTTCTGAAATTAAATTTTTTGGGTATTTCAATATACATTTGAAGTTTGTTGACTTAGGTCAATGTTTGAGGTTTTGTGTAGACAAAGACACTCAAGTCTCGTTTTGAGGCTTCAATAATCTGGGGTGCTCAAGTTAGTTTTGAGGCTTTGGATTAGAGGAAGCAATTCACAAGCTTAGATTTGATGGCATGACACGGGCATTGCCCTAAGTTTGGGAAGTGAAGGTGCTCAGATTAGGTTTTGAGGCTGTTGTAAAAGGAGGAAAGCAATGCTCAACCTAAGATTTGATGGCATGACTTGGGCGTCGCCCCCAATTTTAGGGAACGAAAGTTCTTAGGTCTGATTTAAGGCTTTGGTAATCATGGGTGCTCAGGTCGGGTTTTGAGGCATTTGTATAGGAGGAAGCAATTCATGAGCCAAGATTTGATGGCATGACTCAAGCATTGCCCCTAGTTTAGGAGATGAAGGTGCTCAAGTCAAGTTTTAAGGCTTCTGGTAATCTGATAGTGTTTAGGTTGACCACTGGATGGTGTTTAAGTTACCACTAGATTGGTGTATGGGTGACCACCAGATTGGTGTTTGGGTTAGCACTGGTTGGTGTTTGGTTGACCACTGGTTAGTGTTTAGGTTACCACTGGCTGGTGTATGGGTTACCCTTGGATTGATGTTTGGGTTACCACTGGTTGGTGTATAGGTTACCATCAGATGGTGTTTGGGTTACCACTACTTGGTGTTTAGGTTTATCACTGGTTGGTGTTTTGTTTACCATTGTTTGGTGTATGGTTGACCACTGGATTAGTGTTTTAACTTACCACTGGTTGGTGTTTAGGTTTCCATCGGTTGGTGTATAAGTTACCATTGGATGGTGTTTGTTTGACCACTAGATGGTGTTTAGGTTACCACTGCTTGGTGTATAGGTTATCACTGGATGGTGTTTGGGTTACCATTGCTTGGTGTTTGGTTGATCACTAGTTGGGGTATGGTCGACCACTGGATTGGTGTTTTGGGTTACCATTGGTTGATGTTTAGGTTACCATTGGTTGGTGTTTTGGTTTGACCACTGGTTGGTGGTTGGGTTACCATTGGTTGGTGTTTGGTTTGACCATTCATTGGTGCTTAGGTTACCATTGGCTGGTGTTTGGGTTGCCATTGGTTAGTGTTTAGGTTACCACTATATTGGTTTTTGGGTTTCCACTGGTTGGTGTCTGACTCTTAGTCCATAACATGTAATGTGGGAGTACATGAATGTTATTCCAAAATAGTTTTATAATGAAGTGTGCATATAATCCTAGGGATTAAATCTAAGGTCATTACATGCTTTTGATGGATTGATTTGAGGGTCCCATCCGCTAGAGTTGGTATAAACCTAGTCATTTGACCATATCATATCAAATGAAACGATTAGTATGCCAAACCCTTTACCATACCCTAGGGAATGGAGGTACCCTAAATGAGTGAACATCGAGAAAGCTCTAAGGAAAATTTCCTTAAAGTGATAATAGCAACTCGGTTTGCTTAATTATAATGACAAAAAAGGATCCCAAATGATGCATCTATATGTATGCAAGCTGATTTTCAATTAGACCCAAACTAGAGATCTGAAGCCTACTTGGTAATCCTATTACTACATTTTTTATTTTGAAAAAAATGTCTAAATTCCCCAAATGGACTCACCAACTTGTGAGCCCCTTCTCGAGCACTGTGTGAAAGATCCAAAGGATGGAGTTTGACTGGACAGGCCCATTGGTCGGTTCGTCATGGAAAACTAGGAAAATCGGGTGGAACCTTTGTGCTCTCTTTAACCTAGTCCTATTGTGACAAGTTGTTTGATTAATTGATCTGATTACAATTTTATCAATTTTATGGCTCTCTTAGTGCTTAAGTGATGTCTGGTTAGCTCTTTGGAGCACTTTGACTGTATGTAATGTGTTAGAGTAGCCACCTTAATTTATTTTTATTTTCAGGAAAAATATAAGGTAAAAACCCTGTGATTGACTCCTTTAATGTGCCACAATCAATAAAATGCATTAGCCTAAAATTGTTGCGTTCGAGGGCTAGGTTTTCGGCCTTGTTGCATATGGATCAAAATTTTGGGTCTAATTGAAAGTCAAAAGGAATTATTTTGCATCAATATCAATTTATTGATACATGAACATACTTATAATCCATGTCAATATCTAGGATATAATGCATTAAAAGTAAACAAATGTAATAAAGGTTTGTAGAGGATTCCAGGTCACGCAACACATTCCCCTAAGTCTAGACCGATCAGTTTGATTGAGGGCCCGCTACCTAGGCTGAAATATGTAGGTATGCCTTCATACCTCGTTTGTATGGGGATCAACGCGCACAAATTTCTACCATCGATTAGGATGGTACAGTTCTGAGGATGCTAATCTTTAGAGTGGGCTTACTGATTTGCCGGCTAGACCGGGCTTAAGGCATGCATAGTGCTAGACAAACCAGGCTTAATAGTTGATAAGGTGCGAGACGAACTGGCTTTCGAATTGACAAAGTCTGAATTCTAAAGAGTTATACCCTCGTGCTTGTGATGCATCTAGATCGAAGCTTCACGATGATTTGTTGACAAAAGAGGTCAAGTCTTCCTATAACGCCTGACTCTAACCAGCAGAAGAATTGCCCGCTTTGGATCAAGCCAGATCCATCCCATACTAGATCGACAAGACCCGCACGATTTTGTCCCGCAGGTGAAATGGAAACTTCCCTGGATGTCACCCATCCTAGGATTTCTATCAAGCGAGCAGGCTTAACCCTAGAGTTCTTCCAACTCTTCAGCCATTCCACCAAAAGGTGCCTCTGATGATTAGTTACCGCTTTTTCGATATATGATTCGATTCATTCCTGTGTCCCACATTTCACTACCCTAGCTAGCCTGCCATCCTAGAAGCTCGCTAGGAGCCCTGCTCTACCTACCCTCTTAGGATCATTTTACTGGGTCGGGATGTCACAGGCCCACCAACTTTCATGTGGTTCATCCTCGAACCATATATCTACTAGAGGGGGCCCGGCTCTGATACCAAATTGTAACGCCTGACTCCAACCACCAGAGGAATTGTCCGCTTTGGATCAAGCCGGATCCATCCCATATTAGATTGACAAGACCCGCACGGTTTTGTCTCGCAAGTGAAATGGGAACTTCCCAGGATGTCACCCGTCCTTGGATTTCTATCAAGTGAGCATGCTTAACCCTAGAGTTCTTCCAACTCTCCAGCCATTTCACCAAAAGGCGCCTCTGATGATTAGTTACCCCTTTTTCGATATATGATCTGATTCATTCCTGTGTCCCGCATTCTACTACCCTAGCTAGCTTGCCATCCTAGAAGCTCGCCAGGAGCCCTGCTCTAACCGCCCTCCTAGGATCGCTTTGCCGGGTCGGGATTTCATAGGCCCACCAGCTTCCGTGTGGTTCGTCCTCGAACCATATATCTGCTGGAGGGGGTCAGGCTCTGATAACAAATTATAAAGCCCTGACTTCAACCACCAGAGGAATTGTCCGCTTTGGATCAAGCTGGGTCCACCCCATACTAGATCGGCAAGACCCGCACGATTTCGTCCCCCAGGTGAAATGGGAACTTCCCAGGATGTCACCAGTGGCGTGTCCCGGCTGCAAGCTGATCGGTGCTGATGATGGGCTAGCCGGTGCCGATGTTGGCTGATTACCAAAATGCCCCTGCCCTTTGATTTTTGGGTTTTCAGGAATTCATTTGAAGCCCAAATGACATCTGATCGAGTTGATTCTTGTATCATTGGAACTGTAGCCAAATTTTGTATAGCCTGATGCTAAAATCATGGTCAACACTTAGGAACCAACAAATGGATCTGACCAGATTAAAGACTCTATATTTCAGACATCTTTTCCCTTAGTGCTTAGGGCACACAGTTGGCAGCTCCGCTGGGACTTAAACATTTTTTAGAAAATAAAAAATATAGTAACAGGATAAATTAAGCTAATTGAGTCTAATTTCCAATTTGGGTCTAATTTAGAAATCGCCTTTGCATACATTTAGATGCATCATTTGGGATCCTTTTCCGTCATTAGAATTAAGCAAATTGAGTTGCTATTATCACTTAGAGGCAATCTTCTTTAAAGCTGCCTCAGTTTGGGAAAGCTGCTCACCCAATCCTGCGCACCTCTGATCCTTTCACTAGGGTAAAGGGTTTGGCATACCAACCATTCCATTTGATATGATATGGTAAAATGAAGTGGTATATTCCAACTCTAGCGGATGAGACCCTTAAACAAATCCACCTGTAACACCCACAACCTAATTCCGGGGTAGCAAATGACGGATGCCACATTCGGCGCCGGAGCACCGTCTTATATCACTTACTAACTCTAGATCACATATTAAAAGTGGTTAGACTTTCATAAGGAGGCAAGTAATTAAAAATTTTAAAATAAAGTTTAAGGAAACTCCTATGAAAATTTTGCAAGAGTTTCCGCTAAAAATTAACTTGCCATATAAGAAAATATACACACTTCCAATATAATTTCTCCAAACCCCAAAAATCCAATTCAAAACAACATGTCACAAGCACTTCTGAAAGGTTGCATTAATTTACTGAAGTCCTATCATGCTAATACACCATTCATTCCAAGAAATATATATATATATATATACATATATATATATATATATATCCATTCATACACCATAAATATAATCAAATAATATTACTTTATAACCATCAATCTCAATAACTACATTTTCAATATTTACAATCTCAATATTGTTTACAATAAGTCTATACATGCCATAATTTACATTAATATACAGGTCCAACTCAAAAGCTGTGCTTCTACCCCAATGTTGTTCCTTTAGTCCTTGAGTAACCCTCACAGCACACAACCTGTGCATGATAAAAATCAACGCGCTGAGTGGAAGACTCAGTGGTGCTAAATAATTATAAATTAAAATAACCAAGAAATGCAAAGTAATAAATCACAAATATCTTTGAAAGTATTTAAATCAGAATATATATATTGAGTACTAAAAACATGCTAATAAAATCCAATATTTCAAAACCATAAAGAAATTCACATCATAAAAATGCATACCAAACTCAATATAAATAAGAAAATATCACAAATACCAATTTATATTTCCAATTTCTTTATACCGAAATAAAATTCAATTCTTAATTTAAGAAATCCATGAATACAATATATCTCCATTTTCTTATAGTAAAATAAAAAATCTTATTCTTAATTAAGGCTCGTACCAATATAGAATGAATTTAAGCAGATTCGATCTTGGCCTGTTAAAGCACCATCGTGGCCTATGAAAGCACCACCCCCACCACATAATCGCAGCCAATGGAAGCGCCACCGTGGCCTATGAAAGCACCACCCACCAACCCATAATATGCCCGTCTGCTTATTTATAAGGGTCATAATCCTAGCATATGATCATAGCTCCACATAACAGAATGGGCTAATAACCCGAGCATGCTCACATATTGCAAAAAATCTCATCATACCACATTTCAATCATGTATAGTAGAGCCCAAAATAAATGCATTCTGCCACAAATAGTCTCATTCCTCATTCACCATTCCTTATCCAAAAACATTTTATAATTAACATTTATTATTTGAAAATCACTTAACTTACAACTTGTAAATGCACTTCAAAACCCCTTATATTTAAAGGCATAACCATACTTTATTAATCACAAATAATCTTAGCTTAAAAACACTTAAAGATCGACATTTAAAAGACTAAAATCATGCCTTACCTACTAAAGAAGGTTCGGCCTCTTCATGAAAACAAAGGAGAAAAGGTTTCTCCATCAAATGCCTTAATCACTAACTCAAAAGCATTACTCAAAATCGTTAAATCCATCACTTTAAACACTTAACCATAAAACCAAATTTACCATTTCAAAACCTTCTTTAAGTCATGAAAAATACTTAAACATTGAAATTCGAATTAAAAATTTAAACCATCACCAAATCACTTATTAATAAACTCATTTAAGTTAAAATCAAGCTTGAAAATCAAAGAAACACAATGGCTCTTCACCTAAGGAGGGTTCGGCCATCCTTTCAAAATAAAGAGGAAATAGTTTCTTTCCAAATTTATTTCATAAATCATAAAGAAAACCACTCTCAAGCTCAATTACAATCAAAGGAGATCAAAACAAAAAACAAAAAATCCAAGCCCTCCCCCTAAAGAGGGTTCGGCCAAAGAAGGGAAACAAGGAGGGGTTGCTCTCTTTCACTTTCAAGCAATCCATTATGCTTATTAAGTATTAAGAATCATACTAAAGCAATCACAACACATTTCCCCAACCCAATTCACACAATTTCTCAAAAATTATTCAAAACCTAAAAACTTACAACTTAAAGAAATTAAAAGAGAATTGAAAGTATTATTGCACTAACCTTACAAAGAAGCTTTAAAAAGCTTAAAACCTCTACTCTTTGGCCTTCTCCTTGCCTTTAGCTGAAGGTTCTCCCACTTCTTCAAAGTAGGAAAAAGTGCGCATTAAAATCAAAATTAATAAAAGAAAAGAATGGAGCATGATTTAATGCATTAATCCCATGCCTAAACCTTGAATTCTACTCATTAAATCATGAAACTCAAAAATCACAACTTACCCACTTCAATGGCAACTTCAATTCTCTTAGCTTTTAATCCCCAATTTCAACTTCAACTTCAACTACTTAATAATTAAGGATAATTCATTATTCTTTGATTTAATTAGGCAGTTTAGTGGTAATTTGTGGTAGAAAAATAAAAGAAAATGGAGGAAGAATAGAAGAAAAGAAATGGCGTGGAGGATGAGAGGAAGAAGAAGATGAAGATGTGGGTGTTGCATGGTGAGTGGTACATTTTAGGTGGAAAAGTCAAACTTGACTTCCTAATTTTATGCCAAATGAATGGGTAAGATCAAGTCCTAAGTAATCTCATCCAATGGCTCTAAATATTCATCAATTAACTCTCTTCCAATTATTATTTAACTCCACCAATTAATTAAATTAACTCCTCAAAAATAATTCTTCATTTATTCCTTATTATACTACACTAGAAATAATATTCATTAGTTGCTGTAATTTTCCAAAAATATTCATGAAATATTTTCTACCCACCTAAATCATGCAAACATGCTCCAAAAATATTTGATAAGATATTAGACACACGTAGTAATTTTTTCAGACCGAAATAATACAAAGTCCCAGACCGATGGTACTATTCACAGACCGGTAAATCACTATTAACGACACTGAAAAACAGTCTGTTACAGTTCTCCCCCTTAAAGAAATTTGTCCTCGAATTTACCTGACATGAATAACTGAGGATGCTGCTGTCACATATCCTCTTCTCTCTCCTAAGTAGCCTCTTCTATCTTATGGTTCCTCCATTGGACTTTCACTAGAGGTATTCTCTTATTCCTTAACCTCTCTAGCAAGTATCCTTATGGGTTCCTCCTCATACGTCAAATCTAGCTCAATGGTGACAGACTCAGCTGAAATCACATGTGAAGGATCCAATCTATATCTCCGTAGCATGGATACATGAAAGACATTATGTGTCCAATCCATGTCTGGTGGTAAAGCTAGTCTATAGGCCAACGGTTCCACACGCTCTAAGATCTCGTATGGACCTATGAACCTAGGATTAAGCTTACCCTTCTTACCAAATCTCAGAACCTTCTTCCATGGATATACCTTCAAGAACACTCTATCACCTACTAAGTACTCAATATCCTTTCTCCTAAGATCAACATATGACTTCTGACAATCTGAAGCCGCTTTCAACCTTTCCCTTATGATCCTAACCTTATCCTTAGCATCTCGGACAAAATTTGGACCCATAATCTTCCCCTCACTAAGCTCTGTCTAACATAAAGGTGTCCTACACCTCCTACCATACAATGCCTCAAATGGAGCCATCTGAATACTCGACTGATAACTATTGTTATAATAAAACTCAACTAGTCGAATATACTTCTTCCAACTGCCCTTAAACCCTATCACACAAGCCCTCAACATATCCTCAAGCACCTGAATCACCTGCTCTGACTGACCATCTGTCTGCGGATGGAAAGCTGTGCTGAAATGCAATCTAGTACCCAGGGCCTCATGTAACTTCTTCTAGAACCTTGAAGTAAACCTCGGATCTCTATCAGAAATAATGGAAGAAGGAACTCCATGCAGTCTCACAATCTCATCAATGTAGAGCTCGCGTACTGCTCCAAAGTGTAGTCAGTCCTAACAGAAAGAAAATGCGCTGACTTAGTCAATCTGTCAACTATGACCCAAATAGCATCTTTCTTCCTAGGTGTAGTAGGCAAACCAACCATGAAATCCATGGTAATCCTATCCTATTTCCACTCCAGAATAGAGATAGGGTGTAGCAAACCCAATGGGACTTGATGCTCTGCTTTAACCTGCTGACAGGTCAAGCATCTCGAAACAAAATCCGTAATGTCCCTCTTCATAGACGGCCACCAATACTACATCCTCAAATCCTAATACATCTTATTACTACCTGGATGCATAGAATACTGAATACTGAATACTGTGGGCTTCCTCTAAGATACTCTTCCACAAATCTGGGATGTTAGGTACACAAATCCGATTCCCAAAAAATAAGTAGTCATCTCTAATCTCAAATCTCTTCTTCTTACCCTCTCTAACCAAACCTTTCCACTTGGCAATAGTCTCATCACCCTGCTATGCATCTCTGATATGTTGAAGTAGGCTAGTTCTCACCATAACTCTGCTACAAGAGCACCATCACTAGCCATAGATAACTAAACATTCATCGCACGAAAGGAAACCAAGGACTTCCTGCTCAAAGCATTTACAACTATATTAGCTCTACCCGGACGGTAATCTATGGTGAAATCATATTCCTTAAGTAGCTCTAACCATCTATGCTGCCTCAGGTTAAGCTCTCTCTGCGTAAGTAAATACTTAAGGCTCTTATGATCCGAATACAAGTGACATCTCTCACCATATAAATAATGCCTCCAAATCTTTAAGGCAAACACAATAGCTACTAACTCCAAATCACGGGTAGGTTAGTTTTTCTCATGTGGCTTAAGCTGTCGAGAAGCATAAGTAACTACCTTGCCCTCCTGCATCAGTACACAACCTAGACCATTATGCAAAGCATCGCTATAAACATCATATGGTCTGCCTAGAGCTGGTTGTGTCAAAACTGGAGCCTCAGTAAGCATCGCCTTAAGCCTCTCAAAGCTACTCTAGCATCTATCGGTCCACTCAAACCGAACATCCTTATGAAGAAGTCTAGTCAAAGGGGCTGCAATAAGAGAAAACTCCTTAACAAACCTCCTATAATATCTAGCCAATCCTAAGAAATTGTGAATCTCCATGACATTCTTAGGTGGCTTCTAATCAAGCATTGCCTCAATCTTCTTCGGATCCACCTGCATACTCTCTGCAGAAACAATATGCCCTAAGAAGGCAATCTCCATCAAATAGAACTCACACTTACTAAGCTTATCATACAACCGTTGATCTCTCAAAGTCTGAAGAACTGTCCATTGGTGGTGATCATGATCCTCTCACTCGAAGAGTACACCAAAATATCATCAATGAAAACCACTACGAACTGATCCAAATAAGGATGAAAGACCCTATTCATCAAATCCATAAACACTGCTGGAGCATTACTCAACCCAAATGGTATCACTAGAAACTCATAGTGGTCATATCATGTCCTAAAAGCAGTCTTAGGTACATCTGACTCTCTAACTCCCAACTGATGATACCCAGACCTCAAGTTAATCTTTGAAAACACAGTGGCCCCTCTCAATTGATCAAACAAATCATCTATCCGAGGCAAAGGATAATGATTCTTCACTGTCACCTTATTAAGCTGCCCGTAATCAATACATAATCTCAAAGTACTATCCTTCTTCTTCACAAACAACACTGGAGCACCCCAAGGAGAAACACTAGGTCGAATGAAACCCTTATCGAGCAACTCCTGAATCTGAATCTTCAACTCTCTCAACTTAGTAGGAGCCATCCGATATGGGGCAATAGATATCGATGCGGTACCCAGCATAACCTCAATACTAAACTCAACCTCTCTCACAGGAGGTAAACCAGGCAAATCCTTCAGAAACACATCTAGAAATTCACAAACTATTGGAATCTCATGTACATTGAGGGATCTCTGCTCTAGCTAAAGTATACAGGCTAAGAATGCCTCACAGCCATGTTGTATCATCCTCCTAGCAGTACTGGCTAAAATAACATTAGAGAGGCAAACCTTCCTCTCATCCACAACAACAATCTCCTCTCCAAGCAGAGTCTGAAGTGTAATCCTCTTATGCCTACAATCCATAATCACTCCATGTCTAGACAGCTAATCCATACCTAAAATCACATCATATTCCCGAAAAGGCAACTCTATCAAATCACCCGAAAATACATGCCCATGAATGACTAAAGGGCAATCTCTATACACCTAATCAACTACCATACTCTGACCTAAGGGACTAGTGAACTCAACACTATGCTCTAGTGTGTCAGCATGCATACTACCCAGTCTACCCACATGTATGCATATATATGAATGTGTGGGGCCAGGATCAATCAAAGCAAGTACAAAAGTATCGAAGATAGAAAAGGTACCTGCTATGACGTCCAGAGCATCCTGCTCCTCCCTGGTCCTGATAGCATAGGCCCTCGCTAGTGCTCTAACCTCTGGCCTATCCACTGTCTCAGATACTGGCCTCTGACACCCAGTAGCATATGTCGCACCACGACCTCTACCTCTACCCCTCTGAACATAGGGAGCTGGCCTCCCAACTCGCTGAACGGAACTAATAGCTATCAAAGAACAATCCCTGACCATATGCTCTATGGATCCACATCTAAAATAAGCTCTCGAAGCTCCCTAACGAACCCCAACATGTCTCTTGCCATATTGAGTGCAAGCCGGTAAACCTGACCATATAGCACCTCCGCCACTAGCAACAGATGTAGCCTGAGGAGCCGATCTTGTAAGTTTACCCCGACCAACTCTCTAACTTGGTCTGACTCCCATCTATGGTCCACCTCTAAACCTCTTACTACGGGATTGTGCCCCAAAAGTCTATCTAGATGTAGCACTTTAGAACCTCTTATGCTGACTACCCTGTTGGGTCCTCTAAACTCTAGACTATCTCTCCATCTAAATAATCTCCAGCTCAGAAGCAGCCTTCACCAAAGAAGCTAATGTGGTGTGAGGATGGGATGTCAAATGCATCTTGTACTCATCCAATAATCCCTTCCTAAACCACTTACACCTATCTGCCTCAGTAGGGATCAACTTAGCGGCATACGTACTCAACCACAGAAATTCCCGCTCATACTCTAAAACGGTCATCCGACCCTGTCTGAGCTCAAGAAACTCTACTATCCTCTGATCTATGTACAGCTCCCCCACATACTTCTCCCAGAACTCAAAGAGAAAGAAATCCCATGTCACATCCTCAGCTCTAACTACCTTAACCACAGACTCCCACCATAAATTAGCCTCCTCCTTCAGCAAGGAAGTGGCACAGATCAATCAATCCTGGGGAGTCCACTACATCTGCTCCAAGACCCTCTCTGTCGATCGAAGCCTGAACTCTACTGCGGAAGGCCCATCATCCTTTCGACCCATAAAATCTTCAACACGGTACTTCCTCAATCCCTCAATAGGGGAACAGACTAGAATAGGGGCTGGTGCGACTGGAGCCTGAGGAACGGCTCCCGCAACCTGCCTCAAAGTAGCTACCAACTGCTAAACTAAATCGCCCTGATTAGGCCCCGCAAGACCCACAATAGCCAGTCCCATAGTCGAGGCGCGCTCTGCATCTGAACCCAGTACACCGCCAGCGGCACCACCAGTTGGCACACCCTCTAACATAGCACCCTTAGGAGGGGCATAATTGTCCACCTCCTCATCAAATAAATGTTGTGACATACTGAATACCTACAAAGACCAGCAGGTTCGCATCAGAGAGAAGTTCACAAAATAAACTATTATGGCATGTATTTAACTTAAATCACTTATATAATTACTCCAAATCAGAACTCTCACACCAAATCACATATCCTAGAATCGGATAAACCTATGCTCTGATACCACTAAATGTAAGACCCACAGCCTAATCCCGAGGGACCAGACGATGGATGCCACATTTGGCGCCGAAGCACCGTCTTATGTCACTTAATAACTCTATATCACATATTAGAAGTGGTTAGATTTTCATAAGGAGGCAAGTAATTAAAAATTTTAAAATAAAGTTTAAGGAAATTCCTAAAAAAATTTGGCAAGAGTTTCCCTAAAAGTTAACTTGCCACACAAGAAAATATACACACTTCCAATATAATTTCTGCAAACCCCAAAACTCCAATTCAACACAACATGTCGCAAACACTTCTGAAAGGTTGCATTAATTTACTTAAGTCCTATCATGCTAATACACCATTTATTCCAAGAAATATATATATATCCATTCATGCACAGTAAATATAATCAAATAATATTACTTATATAACCATCAATCTCAATATTGTTTACAATAAGTCTATACATGCCATAATTCACTCTAATATACATGTCCAACCTAAATCATGCAAACATGCTCCAAAAATACTTAATAAGATATTAGACACACGTAGTAATTTTTTCGAACCGAAATAATACCAAGTCTCGAACCAATGGTACTATTCACAGACTGGAAATCACTATTAACGACACTAAAAATAGTCTGTTACACCACCAAAAGCATGTACTAGCCCCAAAACCTATCCCTTGGATTATTTGCACTTGAAATCATGAAACCATTTTGGCATGACATCCACACATTCAAGCATTTCAAATCATGGACCAAGAAAAACCTAAACACCAACCAGTGGTCAACCTAAACACTAAACGCATGGTTCAACCTCAACCCATAGTCCAACCTAAACACCAACTAGTGGTCAGCCTAAACATTAAACCCATGGTCCAACCTAAATACCATCCCTACCCGAGGAGATGTGCCTAATTCAAACTACTAAAAGCCTCAAACACTGACCTGAGCACCATTAAAATTACCAAAAGCCTTAAACCTGACCTAAGCGCACAAACTAGAGGCAATGCCTGATCAAGCCCTCAAATCTTGAATCGTTCATTGGTTTCCACTTTCCTTGGGCCTGAAACACCGACTTGAGCATTTTTAAAATTACCAAAAGCCTCAAACACTAACCAGAGCACCACTAAAAACTACAAGAAGCCTCAAACATTGACCTAAGCACCACTAAATTACCAACAGCCTTAGACTTGACCTAAGCACCTAAACGAGGGGCAGTGCCAAATAAAGCCGTTAAATCTTGACTCGTGCATTGCTTAACACTTTCCTTAAGTCCCAAAAGCTAACCTAAGCACCTTTAAAATTACCAAAATCCACAAACACCAACCTAAGCACCACTAAAAGCTACCAAAAGCCTCAAACACCGACCTGAGCACCATTAAATTAACAAAAGCCTTGGACCTGACCTAAGCACCCAAATCTGGGCCAGTGCCCGATCAAGCCCTTAAATCTTGGCTCGCGCATTATTTTTAACCTTCTTTAAGCCCGAAACACTGACTTAAGCACCTTTAAAATTGCCAAAAGCCTCAAACACTGATTTGAACACCACTAAAAGCTACCAGAAAAGCTAGCATTGACCTAAGTACCCTTTATCGATAAAGTCCTTAGACCTGACCTGAGCATCCAAACTGGAGTACCTCAAGTTACTAAAACCTCAAGCACCAACCTGAGTGCCCTTTATCACCAGAAGCCTTAAACTTGACCTAAGCACCCAAACCGGGGGCAATGCCTGATGAAGCCATTAAATCTTGATTCACACATTACTTTCCACTATCATTAAACCATAAACACTTACCTGAGTACCTCAAATTTCCAAAAACCTCAAGCATTGACCTGAGTACCCTTTATCACCAAAAGCCTTTAACTTGACCTAAGCACCCAAATTGGGAGCAATCCTCGATTAAGTCCTCATATCTTAACTCATGCATTGCTTTCCACTATCCTTAAACCTTAAACACTAACTCGAGTGTCTTGAATTACCAAAAACCTCAAGCACTGACCTGAATACACTTTATCAGCAAAGGCCTTAAACACTGACCCGAGCAACACTACTTCTATGAGTTACTCATCGCCTCAAACACTGACCTGGGTTTCCCAAACACCAAAACCTCAAACACTGATCCGAGTTATAAACCCTAATGATGCATGCTTTTAAACCTGACCAAAGCTATGTACTAATAACTCCTTTTATTTGCTACTTCCTGTGAGGCCCCCTACTCGGGCGCCATGGGAAAAGGTCCGCGGGGTGGTGACTTCTCTAGACGGTTGCATCTTAGGCCAGGTTCATGATGAAAAAAATTAGATGGGATCCCCTATGATTCCTTTATTCTATTAACTATTTTTGGTATGATTATTCTTTTGTTAATTTTATGGCTCGATTTAGCACTTTTAAATGAAGACAAGTTGGCTCATTAGAGCACTTTGACTGTGTGTGGTATGTTATAGTCACCACCTTAATTTATTTTTATTTTTTAGAAAAATATAATGTAAAAACCTCGTGATGAACTCTTTTAGTGTGCCACAATAGATAAAATGCACTAGCCTCAAATCATTGGATTCAAGGATTAGGTTTTTAGCTTCATTGCGTATGGATCAAGAGTTTGGGTCTAATCGATGAATCAAAATTGTTATTTTGCATGAATTTCATTTTATCGATGCATGAACATACTAATAATGCATGGAAATATTTGTAATAAAGTCCATTAAAAGCATAAAAAATTGAAAGAGTGTGTAATTTGGAGGGGAGCCCGACTCTAGCTTAGTTGATCGAGGATTCAAGGTCGTACAATACATTTCCCTAAGTCCCAACTAGTCAGTTCGGTTAGGGGCTCGTCACCTAGGTTGAAATCCATAGGTATGCCTTCATACCTCATTTGAATGAGGATCAGGGCACATGAAGTTCTACCATCAATAAGGATGGTAGGTTTTGGAAGTGCCACTTGAGGAGTGGGCTTACTGGTGTGCCGGGCAGGTTGGGTTTAATTGAAAACTGGTTTTATCAATTTCACTAGATAGACCAAGCTTGATTTTCTAGATGGACTGGGCTTTAAAGCATGCAATGTGTTGGATGGATTAGGCTTGACAGTTGATAAAGTGCCAGACGGGCTGGGCTTAATTGACAAATTTTTTAGTTTGAGTGATTATACCCTCATGCTTATGACGGGCCAGATTGGAGCTCCATGATTATTGTCGAGAAAGAGCTTGAGTCTTCCTCCAATATAAGCTAAGGAAGAGGACCTGTATTATAGTCTTATATAATATTATTAAGTGATAAAGTATTAATTAATCATTAGATTAATTAATAATGATTAAACTAACTCATAGGTTTGACCTAAAGAAGGTCAAAGTGTGATTGAAAGTTGAAAGGATCGACTTTTGAGAGCCCAATCGGGCTTTAACTCAACTAAGGAAGAAGAGCAATGTTGGACATTATGGTCGTGGAATCGTAAAAGTGAGAGTGAGAGTCATTGATGCTTGAGAAGCGCTCAATCAAGCAATAAGAGGTGCTTGAAATGAAGGGGGAAGAGTGATATTTGTAGGCAAGGAGGTCGCTAAGCTAGGCTTGATTGGCGTCAATCACCTCTAGATCAGCGTCGATTACCTCTTGATCGGCACTGATCAAGTGCCCTGACAATGATGAGATCGACACCGACATTGGGGTGATCGGCACCGCAATTGGGGTGGTTAGCGCTAATCTTGGCTTTTTACCATGATGCCCCTGCCTTTTGATTTTAGGGTTTTTGGGAGTCCATTTAAGGCCCAAACAATGTTTAATCAAGCTGATTGTTGCATCATTAGAACCGTAGAAAAATCTCTTAAAACTCGATACTGAAATTGTTGTCAATAATTTGCCCCCTCCGAGAGATAAGAGCTTATTAAGGCCCAATCTGTCAGACTCTAATTTCAGCACTTCTGAGAGTAAACTTGGTCTGAAAGTCATATTTGGATGTTTGTGGTGATGGCTAGAACATCCTATGTGAATTTTGTCTGATTCTAATAAAATTTTTTTAGAGCCGATCTGGTCTGTTTAATTTCCCGATGCTTTTCTATAGTTGTCTACCCAATCAAAAGGTAGTACTGGATTCAAAATTCTATCATGGACAAATTGACTATGAGCGTTTGTTAATCGAAGTTTGGATGAGACCCAAAAAGTTTGCTCTTCTAAGTAGGGGTAAGGCCCATCCTCCCCATTTTTTATATAAATAGGGGAGGAGGTGACCTCATTCGTCGCACACCTTGCTTACTACTTTCTTTGCTTCATTTGCTTTCCTCTCTACTCTAGTTAGGATGATGAGGCAGATGGGGCATGTTCAGTATTGCCACCAGTCGAAGCATTATTTCGAAATGTACTGATTTCTCCTTGGATTACTATATTGGGTAGTTGGTCAAGAGGGGGTTATGTGGTTGAGGCTAGAGTTTCTGGGGGTAGGAATGCTTCTTATGAGGCTTGGTGGGCTGTTGAGCATCGCTACTGGGAGAGAGAGCATAGAGCGACTCTGACTGAAGAGATGGATGCTAGACTTCGGGTGGTGATTTAGACAACCCTAGACTCTATCGAACGATTTGATCTAGAGGATTCTAATGACTCTAGAGAGATGCCTCCGAGGTGGCACAAATGGTTTGTTCAGTCTCTCGATGCATGCCGACCTTATCTTGGTAGGGTAGGAGTTTTATTTTTTGATTTTTTACTAAGCCCATATTTTTTGTGAGGGCTTTGAGATAGGACGTTGGCCCATGATGTATAGAGGGTTCAGTTGACACACTTTTTGGTTTTTTGACACTTTGGATAATGAATAAATAGATGACTAACACAAACAGACCGGTGACAGAGACAGATGCCTGAGTGATAAGGCTTTTATGATTTTCTTTTACATAACTTGAATTGATTTGAGATATGTAAAAGGGAAATCATTTTGACACTTTTAGAAAGGAAATTCAATTCTATCCTTTATGAGATCACCGCTAACTTTTGCCTAAGCCACCTATTCTATCCTTTTTGATTTTGCCTAAGCTGCCTACCCTTGCAGGTTTTCAACTTAGCTCATTTTATTTTGATTTTTGCTTTTTACTTTTTTTTCATTAATTGGCATAGAAAAATCTGTAATTTTCATGAGAGGAAAAGCAAAATATATTGTTATTATTATTGTGACTGCAACCACAGATTGAGCTGCCTACATATCATGTACTTTTGGAATATATTTTTCGAGAGTCAGGTCACTGTAGTTCAGCTTAACAGTGAATGGGAGTAATATTTCTAGTGCTAATGCCTGAATGCATTCACATAATGTATCTTTTGAGTTAATCCAAGTTGCATGGATTGGCGAACTCGTTTCCATCTATGTTGGACAAGATGACACTGCTTCCGGAGAGAATTTTCTTTAGTATGTAAGGGCTTGCACAATTTAGCCTTAATTTACCCCGAGGATCTTGCACGGGAGCTCTGATTTCCTTGAGTATAAGACAATCCTCTTCAGGAGTTTTGATCCCAAACTCTCTTATTGAAGTATCTGGCTAATCCTTTTTGGTAGCTCTAAATCTGATTGAGAGCCTCTAGCCTTTTCTCATCAATAGCATTTAACTGGTTATGATAGTTCTAGACCCATTCTACTTCAGGTAATTGACTTTCTCTCATGACCCTGGCTGATCTTATCTATACTTCAATTGGGAGGACTGCTTCCATCCCGCATATAAGTAAGGCGTTGCCCTGGTTGGCATTCTGATGGAGGTTCTGTATCCCCATAAGGCAAAAGGCAAATGTTCATGCCAATTTCTACGATTGTGAATCATCTTCTAAAAGATGTTCTTAATGGATTGTTTGCTACTTCGACCACTCCATTAGTTTGGGGCCTGTATGGTGAAGAGCGATGGTGTCAAATTTTGTATTTAGTCATTAGGACGAAGACTTCCTTCTAGAAGTGAGACCCATTCACTACAAGAAAAATTCACTTTTGCTACAAAATAATTTGCCACAATAAGTAGCAAATTTGTCATAAACAACATAGCGTGACGAATATATTTTGTCACATGGTTTGTCAAGACAAACTTGTCTAAAAATATATACTATGACAAAAAATAATTTTATCACAAAATCAAATTTTATCGTGACAAAATTCTTTCATCACCACAAACTAGTTTCTTTGACAAATCATTACATCATAAATACATATAATTTTATCATAATAATGTAAATATACTGTCACAAATTATCCAAGATCGAAGACTATTGAAGGCATTTTGTAATGATAAAATTTTATATGTGACGAATTTTATTTGTCACGATTGTATATTTTCATAAATATATTTTGTCACAATTACAATTGTGACAAAAATATTTATTTTGCATAGAAAAAATGTGATGGAATATGTAGGGCGAAATAATTTATATGGCAAAGATAATTTGTCATAAATTATATAATAATGATAATTTTTTTTATCATAATTTTTTTATGACGACAACTAATATATTTCTCACTTTTTAAGTTCATGTGATAAATATTTTTTTCTCATAAATAGTTATAGTGAGAAAATATATTTGACATCAAATGAATGATGATAAATATTAATTTATCACAAATATAATGATTTTCCTCATTAATGGTAATTGAAAAAAAAATTATTTGATATTATATTTTTTATAATGTATTAATAATATTATATAATAATATTTAAGGTGATTTTATATTTTGAAAGTGCTAATATTTTAGTATTTTAGTTAGAAGCAAGTTCTGAATGTCTAAATGATAATAAATAATAATAATAAAATAATTATTCAAATGAAAGTTGATATTAATCAATGCAAAAAAAAAAACATAATGTCTAGTACATAAAATCTCCCAACATAAATGGACAATATTGAAAAACTGCAACAACACAATAGTTACTTAAATCGAAAGTCTAAACATAAATTGAAAAGAAAAAGGTGAAATTTATAACTAAAATCATAGTCCATATGCATCCATGCCTTCCTTCTTAGTAATATATAGAGTCAATCTACAAAAAGAAAAAAAGTTTGTAAATATAATTTAAAGTAACTTAGAATATTTTTTCAGAATTTAATTAATAAAATAAAATAAAAATTGTAAATTTTTTGCAAATATGATATGTCTTTACCAATTAGGAGCATGATTTGAAGTCTCTCCACCATTTCGTTCAAGGCATAATTTTTGAACAAGAGATCTAAGTTCATTGTGTGATGATCTCAATTCATCAATAGTAGCTTGTTGATTCTTTATTTGCTCCTGTAATTCTTTTGCCCACTTTTCAGATTCTATTTTTTCTGAATGTGAATGAGCTTCCAACTCTAATTCTCTAGATGATCTTGGTTTCACCCCATGTCCAAGTCCACGAGCATAGTATTTTTTTGGCTTCAAGACTTGTTCAAGAATTTGCCTCCCATTAACTGCAATACCATCCATTGCTGCTTGTGCACGAACAGCTTCCATTTGCACATATCTATAATAAATTAACATAAAGTATTTAAAAGAAAAGGAAGACATGTATTATGAAATTTTACTATGTAAGCTAAAAAATTTTACATAATTTTCCTCAGCTTGTGGGTGAATCCATGTGCCATCCTTCTTATGATGAGTATCAAAGTAAAGTTGCATTTCAATAGGCTCTCTGGTTGTATCAAGCTCCTCATTTGTTTCTTTTGAATTTTCCTAAAAAGACATGAGAAAAAATCAATTGATAATAATAATGCAACCACATTTAAAATATTATAAATAATTAATAATCAACTTTATCATACCAATTCATACAAGTGTTGGCAATATGACTTTGAACCTGAAGTATTTAGGACTTCTAACTTTTGTCGATTACCTGTATTTGCTGCACTTTGAGCCTACATTATTACTTTTTATCAATATCTATTCTTTTTGTATAACTTAATTAAATTGTATTAGATAATAATGATAGGAATATAGTGTTACCTTAAAAGCTTCCTCTTCAAAATGACCACATGAGGCGATCCAATCTTCTCCTTTAACATCTAGAGGAGGATTTTCTTTTGCTTCCTCAGGAGTGCAAAACTTTTTATAGTGCATATGCAATCGATACTTGTAGTTCATACAACGTCTAGCCATTATATGATCAACCGCATTTCTTATATGGGGGTCACTCAAAGTCAAGTTCAAATTCACTCTATGCACACAAATTATAAAAAAAATTATGAAATACATATAAAAATGGTTAAATAAGGTTACCTCAAGTTTTGTGTAAAAAGCATCTTTAATGTCAACTGTCATATTTGACCAGTAAAATACGCGAAATGGTACCAACATTCGAGTGAAAACCCATATTTCCATTTTAAAAAGTTTTTTAGAGGGACCTGTAGGTAGATGATTTTCTAGAGTTATTATAACACCACCAATCTTAGAACCCTCTTTAAGACGCTTTTTAACCTTAAAACCTGTAGCTCTCCCACGACCCTTCTTCTTTGTAATAGAAGCTACCAAAAATATATAAATTTAGATATCCATAATATGACCATTCTATAAGATATATAATATAAACAATTAAGAATAAATATATAATAATTAGTTGTTAAGATAAGCAATAAAATAGGATGAACAATAATAACTGAAAAAGGTCTTAACATACTTAAATTGTAGTAAATAACAAATTTACATATTACATGATGTTGCAACTACTCATAACATTAAAACCAACAAAGTACTTCATCAAATTTGCCAACTACATAATGACTCTCTCTGCATTTATAAATATAGCAAAACATGAAACAATAGTTGTTAAATCATGTGTGCAAATGTAAGTTCATGTTTGTAAATACATCATTCAAGTGCAATAGCCTATATAAATTCGGTTAAAAAAGAATTTAAATAAGTTTGTGTGGACAGTAGAAAGAAACTTTCTTTTAGTTTCACAACTTTGCTTTTAGATACTAACCAATCTGAAAAAGAAATATAGCATTTAACACTACTTGAACAAAAATATAAAATGAAATATATAGTGTAAAGCCTATTAAGTAACAACAAAAGTATCACTTTGAAGCTTTTTGGGATAAGAGCAAACTGCTTCATTATAAAGAATACACCATAATACATAAAAAGAATTAATTAAAAAATATTTTCTTGGAACCTCCACATAGCATATGAATTAGTTTTCACAATCACAATTAAAAAACCATAGCCATAACCTTCATTCTACCCTCAACTTTTGTTCTCCAAACAGGTCCATCAAAGTACCAAAAAAAGTATACAAATATAAAGGTAAGAAGAAATGATATATTTACAAAAAAAATTAATTTAATGAAGAATAAGAGGAGGACCGGTTGTTGTCTCATTATGACAAAAGAAGTAAAGGTAGGAGAGACATGTAGAGATTTTGCATTCACAAAGTATTATATAAACTTAGTTGATAACTATTTGAATGACATATAATAAGTAGTGGTAAATACAATGAAGTGACAGGAAAGATATTAAAATGAGTAACTCACCACCATTATCCATTGGTTCAGAATGAATGGAAGCTTTCGATGTATTAGACAGATGATCAGTTCCAGATACATTGATCGTTTGAATTACTTCTGGAGATGTTGAGTCCAAATGTGTATTCTGGATTTGATTTTCGATAGTTACTGAATGCATATTGAAATTTGTTGGTGTAGATTGGCATTGGAATTGTGCAGTCACTATAGATGGAGTGGAATTCCTTGATTTAGACTGAGATTGACTTCGAGTTATGGGTACAGGTACAGATTGAACTTGAGCAATTGATGGAGTCTTAATAGAGTTTCTTGATGTGGATTGATTCTGACTACATGTGGTAATTAAAGATGTAGAGGAATTCACAAATTCCAATTGAGATTGAACTGGGTATAAAAAGGTGCCCAACACATGCAATTCATTGACTCCAAGAAAAAAAGAACATGCAATGCACAAAGATACCCACAAAAGCCGATAAGAAAATAGATGGAAGATTATTGTTTCTACTCACATGATACCACAAGCAACAAAGAAGACAAGAAATTGTAAAGCTTCCATCCATTGATCCTTTCCGTTTATTTAACAAAAGAAGAAAATTTGAAAAGTTATCTTTCAATATCACAAGTTGAAAAGAAGAAGAAAAATGACGAGAATAATGTAGTTGAACATTAAATTTAAATGTATTCGACTTCTTTACCTCTGCAATTGTTCTATTGCCTAAGGCTATAACGGGTTTGGATATTGTAGAGTTGGAGTAGTAAAAGGATTATTAAATGATAAAAGTGATAGGGATGATAAAGGACTCTAGAGAAACGTGGGTGAGTAGTGGTAGGACACTTATATATACACACACACATATTGTTGTTCAAAGATCCATAAAAATTATAATTATGGACATTTAATACGTAATTAGACAATATTTAAATTTTAAATGAGTTACTTTGACTAAAAACAAAAAAGGATGCACATAATCAATTTCATTAAAATGTTATTAGATATATTTCAAAGTTTAACATTTATCTTAGGTGTGAATTTAATTGAATATTATATTTATATTCCATGCACACTTGTAACTTTTATATAATATGAACAACTATCTAAACTACTAGGACACTTATATTTCGTTTGATAGTGCTTTTATATTCGATTTGTAAAAATGATCAACATTCAAATCTCCTCCTAGTTTATTTGTCAAATACAAAATAAAAAAATATTTTTCTTTGTCGAGCTATATTAACCTAATTATTGAATTCCTTAGTTATAATCTAGTATCTATTTATGGTCTAATAATACCTTGAACATAAATAATAATATAATTTTTTTAAATTTAATATTTCATTATTTTATTGAACTTAAATATATTAGTTTCATAAGTATTTTTCCCTCCAACATGTATTTAAAATGATTGATACTTGTAAAATTAATATATGCAAGTCTGGTTTGCAAATAGAAAAAATAAAAAAAATATATTTAGCTTTATTGCAAAAAGTTTAAATTAATCGAAACTATAGTATATTTACCTTAATTTTAGGAAAATCTAAACTAAAAGATATAATATTTCAAAATTTTAATATTTAAATAAAAGATAATTAATTTAGATTCAATTTAAATAAATAAATCATTTTCAACATCAGTTCTATCTTTCTTTCTTTTCAACTCTCTTGATAGTAAAATAGTCATTCTACATAAATAAACACTCAATGTTAGATACTGCAGGCAAGAGATGTTGAAGCAAATTGCCATTATTTTCCTCTCATTCAATATGGTTTGAAGATTTTACCATGCTGAATTCCCAAGCTTTATTAAATTCAAACTGCAACAATTATTATTAGCACAACAACAATTATCATTTTCTCATTATATATTGTATAGTGTAAAATTAATTGTTCTCAATCAAAATTTATGATTGCTGAAGTTATTACTGATAAGCGAAAGGAAAGACTACAAAATATAGCTAGGTATAAATTGTAGTGAAATAAAATTAAGTATGCATGAGCTGACCCTCATTGAATAGACTCCATTACAAATCCTTTACAATCACTGGTTGCTAATAATGCAGTATAACACCCTTGAAATGTTTATCCACTAAGTAAAACTTCATGATTAAAAAACCTTTTAGCCTTAATATTAGTAGCAAACTCTAACTTTTTTTAAAAATCTAGAACTTGCAACTGAATTCCCTTGCAAGCCAACACCCAGCAACATGTACTACAACAAAATGTAAGTTATGATCCTCAGGCAAGCAAATAAAAATTTTTTTGAAACATTTTGATTTAGTTACTTGGACCTTCCATTCCTTTGAAGTAGATGAAGTGAAAGAAAATTTAGAATGATGAATTCCAATCCTAAGCAAAGCAAGACCAAGATTGCTATCCACCAAGCCTTGTGTGGAATGCCCAATAACAACTCATCACAAACTGTTACAGAAATAGAAAAAAATTAGAACATAAAACAGGAAAAAGTAAATTCTTCGGTGAAAATGTTACATAGTTATTCATATGATATGAAAAAGCAAATTAAAGAATGAAAGTAAATGTTACCCTAAAATGTTGATTTTATTCTCATGAGGTAAGACAAATTAAGAGAGAAAATTGGACAATCAAAGTTTAATAAACAAAATTATCAAAAAAATAGTACTTTCATAACAAAATAAAGAGCAAGTTGGCTTAACCAAATATGAACTGATAACAATAATTATTCAAATACTTGATAAATATTGTTTGAACCCAATACCTAAGTTGAATATGATGTGCTACCTCTTTGATACACGTATACTTCAACAATCCTCTCAAGCTCCAAAGTCACCAACAGATACACTTTTTTCTAAGTGGGAAACAATCAAACTTATAATAAGCTTTTATAACATGATCAAATGCATTATACATCCAAATATTGTGTATGAATTGATGATAAAGTCAGACAGGAAAACTTTAAAACACTCTTGCAAATTGTCTTTCTTGGATTTATATATTATATTGTTATTGTTTTAATATAAATGAAGTCACAACAAGTAGCTACTGATTATCTTTTTCAACTAAGTACGTGGGTGCTTTTAAGGCTTATTATAAATTAGAGGCTTTTGACCAGATATGTTGCTTGGTGTTGATAAGTATGTATTGAAGCAAGTAATTTTTTTTTACTTTTGCTTTTTTTTGTTGGAATATATATGTGTGTGTGTGTGTGCGCGCGCGCGTGTTGTTGGATGTCTTTTAACATGACTTAATATTTTGATGATTGAAGGGACTATTAATGGATTGAAGCTGGATACAACTGAATAATAGATTTTTGCCACAATATATTAAAGGGGTTGAAATTTTCTTGAGTGCTGCATCAAAATTTTCAGATTCAAATGGTAGAATTCGATGTCCATGCAAAAGTTGTATGAATTGTTACTGGAAACCACCATCAGATGTCAAAAGAGATTTATTTCGTTATGGAATTCTCAAGGAATACACTTACTGGATTTATCATGGTGAGCCTTTTCAATTTAACAATCATAATGAATGTGATGAGACATTTGATGATGATTTTGAAAATCAAGTTAATGATCAATACAATGAAGTTCCAGATATGTTGGGAGATATTCATAAGGCAATTTTTACCGAAACTGATGTTGAGCATGCAAATGCTAGTCATGATACATCCATTATAGGAGAAGTAGAAAATTTTGCACGATTATTGAATGATGCTCAATGTGAACTGTATCCAAGTTGTCAAAAGTATTCCAAATTATCCTTCCTTTTGAAGATGATGCATAATAAAACAATTACTAATTCTAGTATTAAATCATTTAGCCTAAACTTAAAGTTATTTAAAGATGCTCTCCCAAATGGTGAAACACTTCAAAGTTCTTATTATGAGGTTAAGAAAATGTTGGGTGATCTTGGCCTTGGTTATATAACAATTGATACATGTGTAAATGATTGTGTATTATTTTGGAAAGAATATGAAAATCTTGATCAATGTCCTAATCCAATTTGCAAGGCTCCTAGATGGAAGTCAAGTTTAGCTAAACATAAGAAAATTGCCGAAAAAGTAGTTAGATACTTTCCATTGAAACCTAGGCTTCAAAGGTTGTTTATGTCAAAAACAATAGCAGAGGATATGAGGTGGCACAAAGAAAAACGTGTTGATGATGAGGTTATCAGACACCCAGCAGATGCCATATCATGGAAACAGTTTGACAAAGAACATGAATGGTTTGCCCAAGATCCGAGGAATGTGCGCCTTGTGCTTACAAGTGATGGGTTTAACCCATTTGGAAATATGAGCACTAGATATAGTATGTGGCCTATAATTCTAACTCCTTATAATTTGCCATCTTGGAGATGTATGAAGGAGCCTTTTATGATGTTAACATTACTCATCCCTGGAAAAGATTCTCCTGAAAATAATATTGATATTTATTTGCAACCAATAATAGATGAATTGAAAGAGTTATGGGATATAGGTGTGCAGACATATGATGCATTTAGTGATGGCAGATTTCAGTTGCATGTTGTATTATTATCCATAATACATGATTTTCCTGCATATGGGATGTTATCTGGATGGAGTACGAAAGGAAAATTAGCTTGCCCTGTTTGTAATAAGTGGACATATTCACAAACTTTAAAGAATGGGCGAAAACAGTGTTATATGAATCATCGTAGATTCTTAGATAAACAACACCCTTGGAGAAAGAATAAAAAATTTGATGGCAAATTTGAGAATTGACTGAAGCCTGAAGAATTATCAGGAGATGATATAATAAAGCAAATGGCTTTAGTTTCTAAAGATGTGACCTTTGGAAATCCACCTAATAAAAAAAAGCACAAACGTGCTGAACAAGAGCTTAATTGGACCAAAAAAAGTATATTTTTTGAATTGCCTTATTGGAAATCATTGAAATTGCGGCATAATTTG
>CANUEX010141676.1:0-21966 GCA_948099535.1 Jatropha multifida | reverse complement strand
GAGGCACGGCGCAGCAAGCTGTAAGCATCGTCTTCCTCCAGCCGTAGCGCGTGCATAACCCGCAGTTGCGCGGAAAACAAAAACTTACGCGCTCGCAGCCGCTCCTCCTGCCGCCTGAGTTGCGCTTCGAGCTGGTTGATGTGCGCGGCATGATTAAGCGCCAGCGTAAAGGCGGTCATCACACCATCAAAACGTACCGGTTTACGCATATAGCTGTCGATCTTCTGCTCGGCAATCCACTGTAAACGCGATGGCGTTTCAATGGCGGTAAGCGCAATCTTTGGCAGCGCGGGCCAGGGGAGCAGGTTCGTGGGATGAAACAGGGTGGAGTTATCGCCGTCGAACACCAGCAGCTGTTGGTCAGCCAGTTGGCTCTCATCAGGAAACGCCGCACAGAACAGGCCCTCTATCCCTATGCGGCTAAACTGTTGCGCCAGATGGTGGTTATCACGATCGGAACAGCCGATCACACACACTTTTAATCCGCGCATCTGCACGTTTTTTCGGCTCATGCGCTGCCTCCGCGATGCGTGAGGCTCGCGAGATCCACCCAGGCCAGCCAGGGATCGGGTTTCACCGCGGCATCAGCCTGCCAGAAACTCTCCAGCCTGCCGTTGTGACAGCGCGCCAGATGCGGGGTCAACCAGCAGTGATTATTGTCGGCGTCGAGGCGAATTCGCCCGGCTGGCGAATCCATTTCATCCTGCAATACCGCATTGCGCACGCCTTCAACGTCGGCATTGCCGTGGCGCGCAATGGCTCTTGCCAGTAAATGTCCGGCCAGCCAGGCACTTTCACTGTCCACTGACGGCGAAACATGCTCACCAAAGCGCTGGCGGTAGCTGCTCAGAAAACGCCGGTTGGCGGCGCTGTCAATCGACTGAAACCAGCTTGCAGAGACCAGATACCCCTCTAATGCCTCTGCGCCTATTAACTGCACTTCCGGCTCACACAGCGTCAGGCTCAGCTTCAGCACCTCGTTTAACCACGGGTGCTGCTGACAGGCCTGGTGCCAGGCGCGGTAAAAACTGTAGGCGCTTTTGCCGACCATGGTATTCAGGAGCACTTTCGGGCGGCAGGCGATAATATCAGCGATTAACGCATCCACATTTTCGTCGCCCAGCGGCAGTAATTTACTCTGCACCACGCAGCCGCCCGCAGGGATCACGGCCTCACGGGTGATGCGATCCATCTCCCAGGACCAGACATAGTTAGAGCCGATGTGATAGATCTCCGCCGCCTGCTGCTGTAACAGCCAGCTCAGCATCGGCAAGATATGCTGATTGGGCGTGGCGCCAAGATAAATCACGCTGTTGCTGCTCTCAAACCCTTCATAGCGCGCGGAGTGCCACAGCAGCGCATTTGCACCTTCGATCAACGGCAGAATGGTTTTACGCGCCGCGGACGTGTAGCAGCCGATCACATGACGCACGCCGTGGCGATAGAGCAAGTCGTGGCAATAGTCGTAGTAGAGATCCAGCGAACCCTGCGGATCGCGGATTATGGGAGCAAGGGTAAATTCATGGGCGGGATTGGCATTTATCTCCTCAATCGCCAGCAGAATGCCGTTGAGCATCTCGCGCCCGATAACCGCATAATCGCCTGAAACAGAATAGAGAATACCGACCGGAATAACGCGTTTAGGCAGCGGCTGAGTGGCAGACATAATGGCTCCTGAATCAACGCGGCCCGCAGGCCGCGTCTGTGGTTCATCGCGGTGGTTGAGCAACCAGCGCAGTGTAGTAATGCGGCTGACGCATCAGCACCAGGTCTTTACGTCTTACCACATGATCGGGGTAGGTGGTACCGGCTGAACCCGTGGAGATATCCAGCACTGCCAGCCCTTTCGCGCCTGTGGCTTTCGCTTCTTTACGCGGAAAGGCAAACGTATCCGGGCCGAATACTCCGCTCAGGCCAATGCTTTCTCCTTCAGCGGCTGGCCAGTTGGCAAAAGCCAGCCAGACATTATTCTCACCCGCGCGAACGCGCGGCAGCAGCCAGTGGTAAGGATCGGCACCGCGCGGAATCGGCCAGACATGGGGGATCGCCGTGCCCACGTGCGCCATCGGCGCAGGTGTATGAAGCTGCGCCGGGCACGCAATGATGTCGCAGCCTTCCAGCGCCAGAATCCGTGCGGCTTCCGGCACCAGCAGATCTTCTCCCAGCAAAATACCAACCCGCCCGCAGGGCAGATCGCAGGTCACCCACTGATTACCTGCGCAGGCCCATTGCCGATCCTGTTCGCTTACATGAATCTGCCGATAATGCGCACTCAACCCGCCACTGCTCACCAGCACCGCGCTGTTATAGCACTGCTCCCCTTCCCGCTCGGCGAACCCCGCAAGCAGCGCGATATCCAGTTCCATCGCCAGCGCGATCAGCGCCTGTACTGGCGCATCATCCAGCGTCAGCGCGTAGCGGCTACCGTCACCGCCAGTCAGCGCGCGTTCCGGCAAT
Source organism: Jatropha multifida (assembly GCA_948099535.1). Classification (NCBI taxonomy): domain Eukaryota; kingdom Viridiplantae; phylum Streptophyta; class Magnoliopsida; order Malpighiales; family Euphorbiaceae; genus Jatropha; species Jatropha multifida. The sequence continues at coordinate 19,509 of CANUEX010141676.1, read as the reverse complement.
ACCAGCAGTTCTGCGCCGCCCGATTTCGCCTGTTCGGCCCAGTGGCGAATCTGCGACAGATTGGCATCAACATCGTTTTGCGGACGAAACTGCGCCACCGCAATACGTGAATCTTTGCCGTCGGGCAGTGGATTACGCCCATATAAGCCAAAAAAGTCCTTTGGATTCCACTGGACAGTGTTGGTCATCAAACGCTGATACAGCTCAGGCCGACGCTTATTCAGTTGTGGATTCTCCTCAGGCAGGGGTAATTCAGCGCTGAGTACCCGATCGCCGCTGTCACAACTGGCCAGCAGATTCCCGTGGCTATCCACAATGCAGCTGCCGCCGCTGAACTGCACGCCCCGCTCCCAGCCCCAGCGATTACTTTCGATCAGCGCGCAGCCGTTCTCCCAACCGCGCGTAAGCCAGTAAGGCGCAGGTGTGCGTTCAGCCAGCCAGTTGCTGATGTGGCAGATAATTTGCGCGCCGCCCAGCGCAACCAGCCGGGCGGTTTCAATAAAGTGAATATCCATACAGATCAACAGCGCGATATTGCCGATCTCCGTGTGAAAGACCTGATGTCCGCCATCGCCGTTAGCCGCCCATTTCGGTTCCGAGATATAAGGGTGCGTTTTACGGTGGACGCCAATCACCCCCTGCGGCCCGACCAGAACGGCGCTGTTATAGTAAAGGTCGGTCACCGGATCCCGCTCCGGCATGCCAAAGACCAAAAAGCAGTTAAACTCGCGCGCAACGGCAGCAAATGCCTGGCTGGTGGCTCCGTCCGCCGTTTCTACATAAGGGGCGACTTCCGCGCGATCCAGCCAACAATAGCCGGTGGTCGCCATTTCCGGCATAACGATTAAGCGCGCGCCATCACGCGCGGCCTGAGTTGCTAATGCCAGCAGACGCGTGACGTTCTCCTCTTTTCTGAACTGCGTTGGTTCAAACTGGATGGTTGCAACGTTGATGCGCATTATTCTGCCTCCTTGCTCAGTAACGGATTAAATACCGGTTTCGGCCCCTGATAAGCATCAGAAGGTTTCCAGTTGGTTTGCATGTCCTCAGGGAAGGTTTTGAAGTAATAGCTGCCGCGAGTGGCAACGCTGATAGCAACGTGCAGCACCGGGCCAACCAGCATGGCGATAAACGAGGCATACACCATCGGATACAGGCCCAGCACGCCAGCCGCGCCTATGGCAACCGCAACGCACAGCGCAATCACGCCGGACGGGTTCCACATACGCAGATACTCTTTGCGGAACTCCACAAAATCGGATGGCGCAAGGTGCAGCACTTTGCGGCAGATAAAGTAATCCGCAAGGATAATAAACACCCAGGTGTTGGTGAGAATGCCAGTAATGGAGAGGAAAGTGCCGGTATATTGCAAGATATTGCAGATGTAGAACACTACGCCAAGCAACCAGACCAGCAACATCCACCACTGACGTCCCGGACGATAGTTAAACGCCATATCCATAGTATTCGACAGTGCAATCGAACCCGAGTAGAGATTGAGCACGTTAATGCGGATCTGGGTAATCACCGCAAATAACACGCCGGTCAGACCAATAATCAGCGGGAAGACAAAGCCCGGATCGAGCGCCAGCGACCAGACATCTTCGCCCTGAATATGCGGCATCAGGGTGTAGGCCATAAACGCGCCAAACAGCATGACCACCACAATCGGGATCAGCATCCCCAGCATGATGGTGGCAGTGCCTTTATGGCTGATACCCGGACGGGCAAAACGACCGTAATCAGTAGCCATCAATCCCTGAAAGACAATTTGCCCGTTGGCCATATTCATCACCAGCCACAGCGCGTTACTGTCGATCTCCCCTTTTGGCTGCCAGCCGCTGAAGCTGACCGCCGGATAGTGGTGGGTTAATTGCCAGATACAAAAGCCAAACAGCACAATGAAAATGGGAACGCCCCAGGTTTGCAGAAACTGCATGGATGACATGCCTTTCCAGACAAACCAGATGGCGGCCAGCCCCATCAGCGCAAAGATGGCGATGCCGGTAAACGAGTTGACCGGCACGCCCGCATAGTTGGCGATAGCGTGAGACACGATGGTGCCTTCGAACAGGAAATAGAAGATGAAATTCACGGCGTAAATCAGCGATGTGAAGGCCGACCCCATATAGCCGAATCCCAGCCCGCGCGTCATCAGATTGAGTGAAAGTCCCTCTTTACTCGCCATCTTCATAATGCAGGAGCCAATTAAGGTGGCGAACACCACCATATAACCAATCGGCAGCAGCAACATGGGCCAGCCGACCTGATAGCTCATGTCCGCGCCAAGGCTGAACCAGAACATGGCGGTAGAGTTGCCGAGCAGTACCAGAATAATGGCCGGAATAGGCCAGCGATAGTGCGACGGCACGCGGCCGACTGCGTAATCCTCAACGGCTTCTGCTTCAGTGATATCTTGTGGACCCTGAAACCATGCTTTTAACTTGCTCATAGATTTACTCCAAAAAAAAGCCCCGCCGACAGCATTGCCGGCAGGGCTTCTTCGCCTGAAATCGATGTACTGGAGTGGCTAATCGCCACAAGCCGCTTGCCAGGCTACGGTGCCTGTTCCTGCCATGCAGGATGCGGTATCGTTAAGAAAGCAATTGATGTGCCAGCTTTTAAAAACCGCAGAAGGTGCAGGTAAACGGGCAGAATAGCGAGGCGAACACGCATTGTGTCAGTGCAGCGCGCACCATTCTGGTACAAAGGCGCGTTATTCCGGCAAGGCGTCCCGCTTTTTAAATAGATGTCCCCTAATCGCCAGCCGGAACGGCAACAGACGACTCACCTCGACGATGACGCGGGTGATGATTTCCGTGGTTTTACGTCGGTATGAAAATCATCGAAATGCTGACGGAAAAATGTCTTTCGGTATTTATGCGGCGGCAGTTGATATTTTTTGTGAAATGCCCGGGTTAATGATTGCTGAGAATCAAAGCCGTATTTCATGGCCAGACTGATTAATGATTCATTGGATGTAATCAGTTGTTCGGCAATTAAACTTAGCTTTCGATCGCGGATAAACTGGCCCAGATTCTGGCCCGTTTCCGCAAAAAACAGTCGCTGTAAGTGCCATTTTGAATAGCCGGACTTGGCTGCGACATCATCAATTTTCATTGGCGACTGAATATTGCGATTGATCCACGCAATTAAGTTGATGATAAGTTCTTTTCTGTGATTCATAGCGTTAAACCCAACGTGTGCACAATAGTGACCAGAAACGTTATGGCGTAATCAACACGCTCGCGGACAAACCAGCCACCAGATCAATTCCCGCCGGTAAGGTGTCGATATGAATGCGCACCGGAATACGCTGCGCGAGCCGCACCCAGCTAAATGTCGGTTCCACGTCCGGCAGACCAAGCCCGCCCGTCTCGTCATTACTGTCACCGATCCCGTGCCCGATACTTTCAACATGGCCGGTAATGGCAGGCTCAAACCCCATCAACGCTATCTGCGCACTGTTTCCCACACGAATATGGCGCAGTTTGGTCTCCTCGAAATAACCCACAACCCAGAAACTGTTCGCATCGACGATGGCCACTTTTGTTTCGCCAGCGGCAGCGTAGTCGCCAGCGCGAAGCCGCAGATGCGTAACATAGCCCGCAACCGGCGAGCGCACGGTGGCATGGGATAAATTAAGCTGAGCCAGTTCCAGCGCGGCCAGCGCGCCATGGTAGTTCGCCACCGCGACGCTCGCCGCACTGTCGGTTTGCTGCAAATCCTCGCTGGCGATCACGCCCTTGAGGCGGGAACGCCTTGTCGCCGCATCCTGGCGCATTAACATCTCATGGCGTTTAGCCTCGACGTCAGCCTGCGCGCTGGCCACCGCCAGCTTTAACCAGCGCGGATCGATCGTGTAGAGCACATCGCCACGATTAACCCACTGATTATCTTTGACTTGCACACTGCTCACCGGCCCAGAAACCTCCGGCGCAATCTGCACCACATCCGCACGCACCCGGCCATCGCGGGTCCAGGGTATCTGCGCATAATGTTTCCACATCATAAAAGCCAGAAGTGTTGCCACCGCCACTGCGCTTAATGTCAGCGCATAGCGTCCAAACAGAGAGAGAAACGATTTCATGCGAATAACCACCCCAGCGCATTCAGCCCCTGGATAAGCAGGGAAAAGGTAACGATATAGATTGAGAAACCCATCAGCGGGCGATAAGGCAAACGCCGGTAAAGCCTGCTGAAAGAGAAAAGCGGCACACACAGCAAAGTAAAGACCAGGGCCAGAACCGCGACGATCAACAGGCCGGGGAAAAAGACACCGCCAATATTCATGTCATTGATCATCGGCTTGCTCCCCGTTCTGCTCCTGCAATGCACAGTACAAATCAACCAGCCTGCCAACGAATTGCTGAGATTGTTGCTGCCCGGCAGGCAAACAGCGGCCAATCATTGCGACAATACGCTCGCGCAAAATAGCGGCATCTGTCGCGTTGCCAGGCAGGTAAAACAGCTCATTGAGCGCTTTACCCGTATCGCCTCCCGCTGGCGAATAACCACGCCGCAAATGCATCACGCCGAGGCCAATCCGCAGATAGTGCAGCATCTGGTTAAGCGTCTGCGCGGGCGATTGCCTGCTACGCTGCAAGCGCGGAAGTAACAAGGCAGTCCTGTCGATCATTAAATTGGTCCAGTGTGTCTCGTCGGATTTAAACGCCCCTTTCACGCTGCGTCGTATATCGCGACGGCAACGCTTCAGCAGACGGTTTATCGCCGCATCTGCCTGCACGGTTTGCAGCAAGCTCATACCGATCACGGCAAAACCGGTCGCGGCAAATAAGGCGATGGCGGTGTTAACAGCCACGGCGAAGTCTCCGCTGTAGCGGGGACCCAACTCGCACAAAACAGGCAGTGTGAGGGTGATCCCCATGGCCATAAACGTGGTGGGCGGCCGTGCCTGGAGCGATCCGGCCAGCAGATAGGCTGGTGCAAACACCGCGACCAGCACACTGAATTCAGTGACGTGTGGAAGAAGGGCAAAGCTGTAGATCAGGCTTATCAATACGCCCCAGAAGGAGCCAATAATGTATTTCACAATATGCGGAGCCGGCGCGTCGAAACTGCCAAACAACGTGCAGCAGACGCCAAGGATAGACACTGCCGTGCCGCCATCAGGCCAGGCCGAGAAAATCCATACCAGGCAGCCGCTCATGATTATCACAAACGCCCCCAGCGCAGTGCGTGCAGCGGCAAGATGATCGCGATGAAAAACATAACCTTTCACCGGCTGGTCTTGCGCCAGCCCTGGCGCGGGTTTCGCGTGATGGATGGCCCCGGCAAGACGCTCGCATTGCTGTATGAGGAGGATCGCTTCTGTCAGATGACGGGCAAAGCTCGCTTGCACGGCATCCTGCAATGTCAGAGCGAGCTGATCCTGCTGCGCCGTTAACTGCTCGCTGCGTATTCTTAGCGCTTCTGCCGTAATTTTTCGTTCCCGCTCATCCTGACAGGCAAGCCAGTGCTGAACATCGCCCAGCAGTTTGTGCAGATCCTCCGGCATCGCCTCAATCATCTGCAGGCGATCGCGTAATTCGCAGATCACGATTAACAATCGGGCCAGCTTGTCATGCAGGGCATTTCTGGCGTGCCGGATCGGTACGGAGAGGGCAAAGTCATAGGGAATGTGGTGGCTGACGCCCTGAAGATACTGCAACGCCAGCGCCAAATGCAGGCTATTTGCAGCCTTATCGGATTTGCCTGCTAACGCGTCGGCAAGGGTCTGTCGCGCCGAGCGCAGCGTTTCCGATAATTTGCTGTTGAACAGCCCGGATATCCGTTTTGGCAGCACATAGCGGTGAAGAAGCGCCGCGCAGAGGATGCCAATCATGATCTCCTGCACCCGAACGATGGCGGTGTCAAAAATCGCGCCGGGTTGCATTACCGCAGGAAAACCAATCAGGCTCGCGGTGTAACCGGCTAAAACAAAAGCGTAAGCGCGGGGTGTGCGTTCAAGCAGCGATAAGTAAAGGCAGAAGGTGATCCAGCCGGTAAGCACCACGCTGCACACGATCGGCATATTCACAAACGTGGGCACAATCAACACGGTCGCTGCGGCACCGATGACTGTTCCGGCCAGGCGATAAAGCGATCGGCTGAGTGAAGCGCCAACCGAGGTCTGCGAAACAATATAAACGGTAATGATTGCCCAGGAAGGCCTTTCAAGACCGATCGATAAGGCGATGTAATAAGCGAGCATGGCTGCTGCAAAGCTCTTGATGGCATACAGCAACGCATTGGCGTCATTTTGCAGCGTCAATGAAGCCATTACGACACCTGCACGGTGGAACACGTTGGAGATAGCCCGCCAAAAGCGGCAGTGACAGAAGTTTATTTTGTTCATGCCGGGATTATTACCGACTTGCACACTCGCTTAAATACTCTATTCTGTCAAAAAATCCCTAAATGTTGCCAATGCTATGAAGACCAGTGATGCCACGCAAGTGTTTGATCCTGACGCCACACCGTGCCCGGCCGTTGCGCGTCATCTCGAGTTCGTTGATTACGCCGCCGAAGTGCCCGTGCATACGCACCGCAAGGGGCAACTGATTATTGCGCTGTATGGTGCTGTTATCTGTCGCGCGGAAAATGATATCTGGATCGTGCCGCCGCACTGCGCTGTCTGGATCCCGGGCGGGGTCCCGCACAGTGCCAAAGCGACCTGGAACGCACATCTTAATTATTTGTTCATTGAACCCGGAGCCGTAGCACTCCCGGAGAAGTGTTGCACGCTGGCGATTTCGCAGTTGATTAAAGAATTAGTTGACCGTTTAACCCACGAGGGCGTTGATTACCCGGCAGATAGCCACGTTGCCAGGCTCACCCGGGTGACGCTCGACGAATTAGCCACCATGCCGCAGCAGAAACTGAGCTTGCCTGTCTCTTCGAATCCCAAAATACGTACCATGGCCGATACGCTGGTAAGCCAGCCGGAAGATCGCAGCACATTTAAAGAGTGGGCGAAACGGCTGGCGATAAGCGAACGTTCGCTGGCGCGCTTGATGCTGCGCGAGACGGGGCTGACCTTTGGGCGATGGCGCCAGCAACTCCATTTGATTATTGCGCTACAGGAGTTAGCCAGCGGCGTATCCGTGCAAAACGTGGCGGCTAAATTGGGGTACGAGTCCGTGAATGCGTTCATCACTATGTTCAGGAAAACGATGGGCAGCACGCCTGCCCACTATTTTGCCGAACGGAAACTAAGCTCACGCTAATGCAGATTTCGTGCTCGAAGCTGCCGGTAAAAACGGTGGCTGACGCGCCGATCATAATAAACGCAACCGGTATTACACGTCCAACAGCCCCTTTCGTTAAAGGCATCATATTTCAAAACCTCCCCCGTCATTCGCCCTTCCCATTTGGTGATAAATGCCCGGGTGTGGGTTGCCGCAAGATGCGCCGTGAGCGCCTCCTGGTCTTGCCAGCGTTCAGATATCAGCACGCTGCCGGTCACAGGGTCATCTACTGCAGCATCATACGAGAGGTTGCCTTCACCTTTTCGCACGCGTTGAGCCAGTAATTTTATATCGGCCATAAAGTGCTGTAAGCACGCAGGCTCAATATGGATATAGCCGGAGACAATGAGCATAACGCTTTCCTTTTTCTGTCTTCCCCCGATCGCCATGCAGAACAAATCGGGGAAGTGATTAAGCGTTTGTCAGCACAATTTTGCCCTGAATACTTCCCTTCGCAGCACGCTGATGAGCAGCCGATGCCATGGCTAACGGCCAGGTACTATCAATGACCACCCGGATCACGCCTTCTTCCAGCAGACGGCCTGCTTCTGATAATTGCGCGCCACTGGAGCGAACTTGTGTTGATGACACCGTAATATCTTTTTTGGCGGCCTCACTCCATGCGGAAAAACCCAGAGGGTTTACCAGAAATAACGCACCGCCTGGCTTTATACAGCGCAGAAAGCGCTCCATATTTGCACCGCCAACCGCATCAAGTACCAGATCAACATTGCTTACTACGCTCTCTGGTGCTGTTTTGGTGTAATCGATAAACTCATCCGCCCCCAGATCGCGTAACAGCGCCTCATTGCGGGAAGAGGCCACAGCAATAACCCGCGCTCCTTTCCAGTGGGCAATCTGCACCGCAAGGTGCCCCACGCCTCCCCCTGCACCATTGACCAGCACGGTCCGGTCTTTTAATGGAACGGCTTTATGAGGAAAAGCCTGGAAAGGATTCGGTGCGTCATGCCCCGTTTCGACAAGAAACTGCCAGGCCGTGAGGAGTGACATTGGCGCTCCCGCCGCCTGAACATGGTCAATTCCCCGTGGTTTTAATGCCACTTCAGATGAAGGAACGCTGATATATTGCGCATAGCCGCCACTGCCTTCCATTAACTTTTGCGGAAAGCGCGCCATTGAATAGACCTCATCACCCGTGCTGAACCCGGTCACATTTTTACCGACCGCAGCAACGACGCCTGATACGTCAGTCCCCAAAATGAGCGGAAATTCGGGCTCCGGCCACCATTCAGGCGGAAGCGCGCGATAACCGTCACGCAGATACCAGTCTGGCGGGTTAAGGCTGGCCGCCTGCACATGCACAAGAACCTCATCGCTGCCCACTAGCGGCCTGGGGGTCTCTTCATACAGCAGGTTTTCCGGCCCGCCAAACGCATGGAGTTGTACTGCTTTCATCATTTCAGTCATCACAATCTCGCTCTAAAAGTGCTCAGGTGTCAGAGCATATGACGAATATCAGGGATTGATAATGAGGCTGAATTTCGCTTTACTTATGCCATGAAGGAACAAATGGCTTTTGAAAGACTCACCGGTCTTATTGCATTCGCTCGTGCTGGCGCGCTGGGCAGCTATACTGCGGCTGCCAGGTCGCTTTCTGTTTCGCCTTCCGCCATCAGTAAGAGTATTCAGCGGCTGGAGAAACACCTTGGCATCACGCTGTTCACCCGAACGACGCGTTCGCTGGTTTTGACTGCCGAAGGCCGCGAACTGCACGAACGGGCGTTGCGGTTGTTACGGGATGCGGAGGAGATCGAACAGGTAGCCAAACGCACGCGCGCAGAACCCGCTGGTACATTGCGCATCGCGGCGTCGTTACCCATTGGTATTCATTTAATTGCCCCTGTTCTTCCACAATTTTGCGCGCTTTACCCCAAAGTGAAGATTGACCTGCGCTTAAGCGACCACATGGTAAACCTTGTTGATGAGCATATTGATATTGCCATTCGAATGGGTGAGCTTGCGGATTCCAGCCTCCTGTCGCGTCACCTCCCGGCCTATCAGATAGGTTGTTATGCCTCGCCTGAATATTTAGCCCGTTGCGCTCCTCCGGAACATCCCAATGGCTTAATCGGGCATCAAACGATTAATCTGCGTTACCAGAATACGGGGCAACTTTTTCGCTGGCCGTTCCGTATCGGAGAGCGGGAAATTGAGATGGTGCCTTCGTCAACGGTCATTGTTGATGCAAGCGAAGCCGTCATTGCCGCAATTGCCGCCGGGGCTGGAATAGGCATGGCCGCGAATTTTATGGTGGCTTCCCTGGTGAGGGATAAAAAGTTAGTGCCCATACTGGCAGATTTTGCGGTAGAGCGAGGCAATATTTCGGCTGTCTGGCATGAAAGCCGTCGTTCCAATCCTGCGGTACGCGCCTTTCTCGATCATATGCTTAAACATGTTTAAATGTCCGGAAGCCGGTTATTGCTGATTATGGCTGGCGCATGTTTTAAGCCCGCAAACAGACCAGGCAGAATAGTCTGGCTCCCGTTCGCTCCGGGAAATACCGAAACGTATTTCTGCACGCCGTAAAAGATGAGCTGGAATACCATACCCGCCGAGCCCATATATCGCGCGGCCGATAATAAAAGAGCCTGCTGTACGCAGGCTCTGAATTTTTAAGTTATTACCACCACACTTCCGCCTGGACGCCGACGGTGAACTGATCGCTTTTCGCATCGGCAAATTCAAACTGGCTGATGCCATTATCGTTCACCTTCAGATACGTCCCATAGAAACGAATTTCCGGGCGTGAGGTCAACAGGCTGGTATCCACTTTCAGCGCATGATAGAGCGTAGTTTTATAACCGGATTCATGATACTCATTGCCGCCGGTTTTATTTTTCTGATCGAACCAAGCAAGTTCCACGCCAGTTTGATTAAAGTTATCCCAGATATACGCCGGGCGAACCACCGCACGAACGGAATTAAAATCAGTATGCGCACCGGTGTTGTAGTCGTAAATATCATTACCGTGCGCATAGACCAGCGCATGCGCCATAATCACATCCGGACGTAAATAATTCTCGCCCTGAGAAATCATGCGGAAGGCTTTGCCGTAACTATGCTCGCCATAATACTGATCGTTATAACCGTACGTTGGGTTAGAATCCGAAATTAACGCAAAGCCGCTGGCGATGGAATTATCCGCTCCCTGGAGCGTTAATTCGTTAAACCCGCCGTCGTTAAACTTATGCCGCAGAATTAAACCGCCATGCCAGGCATCTTTGACGCTGTAATAGCTGCCGTTATCTTCATTTTTATGGTTGCTGTCGGTTTCATTCGGCATCGCATAACGCGCAAATACTTCCAGCGTGGCTTTCTCCCACAGCGGAATATCTTTATAGCGCACCTCTGCGCTGTTGGCGTTAACCTGCTGCGTATTGCCCGAGGTCGCATAATCGACCGCGTGGGCATTAACATCTTCGCGTGTGACGGCCACATTCAGCTTGCCGGGGCCAAGCTGCCAGTTCTCGATGCCGAGACCAGAACCGGCGTTCGTGCGATGGCTTTTCCAGTCCAGCATCTGAATTTCATACACCGGCAGGTTATGTTTACCGACCCAAAAATCCGCTTCCGGCGCAAACGGCAGGAACCCTTTGGTCGTCAGATAGATATCCGAGAATTGCAGGAGATTTTCCGAAGTGCTGTCAAACCAGCCCGCGCTATATTGCTGGCCAACGTTGCCATCCAGCATGACCACGGCTTTCGCCACCTTGCCGCCGGCATCGTAGACTTTCTGCGACAATTGCAGGTCGAACCAGGCGCTGTTTTCCTGGCCGAACCGCCCCAGGGAACCAATGGCGTAAGACTTCGGCGCGCCGCGCGTTCCGGTCGACCAGCCGGAGCGGAAGTAGCCGGTATAACTGAAGCCGAGATCGTTTTTCACATATTTACTGATGTCCGCCAGCGTCACCTCTTGTACCGGAGTCGCGCCGGTGACCGCTGCAGAATGCACTGGCGTAGCGTCGCCAGGCGCAGATGTTGCCGCATGCGTTTTATCGGCGGGTTTATTACTGGCGACAGCGTTCGCTCCACGGGCAGGATCCGGCTGCCTGTCGAACCGGATTTTATATTGCCGCAGCTCTTGCTTCGTGGCCTGTAATTCCTGTTGGTTTTCCGCCAGTGCTTTTTCCAGTAATTCCAGACGCTGTTCAACAGAGAGTTTTGCAGCGTCGGCGCTGGCGGAAACCAGCGCAGAGGATATTAATAGAGCAATCCATTTCAGTTGATGCTTTTTATTTATCATCTTTTTGTTCCTGTTATCCCTGGTAATAAATGGGTTGATTAACATGAGCTGGGTAGATATTCAGGCAATACAACTCCGCCTGATGAACTGAATCGACATCAGGTAATTAATTATCTGTACCAGTAAAATGAACGACTGGTTATTTGCCGCAAATAGTGTATGGCTGGAATCATTCATTGCGGAAACAAGAGCCGCCCATGAAATATCCCGCAACGACTATCAGGGTATTTCATGCTTCACCTGAACTGACAGGCCATTGGTATTTTTACGCGTTCATCCCTCCTGAGGAAAATCCGATATCATTTCAAAACTCCAAAAAAAAACCTGAATCATTTTTCCAGGCAGTCAATGCTCAGAAAAACGATTCAGGTTTTGCCCGTATTGGTCAGAGAATAATACGGTAGCAATCCAGTTTGTCCTGCGACAGGATACTGGCTTTTAATTCACTGACAAGCGACGAATCACTCCGTCGCGTTATTTTGTGAACTCACGCAATATTTCACGCCTGTTTTTTCATATTAATCGCGCCAGCCCATAGCCGGGGCCACATGTTTAAGAATTGATTCGATAACATGCGCGTTGTAATCAACGCCCAACTGATTCGGCACGGTCAACAATAGGGTATCGGCTTCGGCAATCGCCTCGTCCTGTTTCAGCATTTCAACCAGTTTTTCCGGCTCTGCCGCGTAGCTACGGCCAAAGATCGCGCGGGTTTTCTCATCAAGGAAACCCACCTGGTCCTGATCGTTGCGGCTGCTGCCGAAATAAGCGCGGTCGCGATCGTCCATCAACGCAAAAATGCTGCGGCTAACGGAAACGCGCGGCGTACGCTGGTGCCCAGCTTCCGCCCAGGCCGCACGATACGCGCGGATCTGCTGCGCCTGCTGAATGTGGAACGGCTCGCCAGTTTCATCATTTTTCAGCGTCGAGCTTTGCAAATTCATCCCCAGTTTTGCAGCCCAGGCAGCGGTTGCATTTGAACCTGCCCCCCACCAGATACGCTCGCGCAAGCCTGCAGAATAGGGTTCCAGACGTAAAAGCCCTGGCGGATTCGGAAACATCGGCTGCGGATTTGGCGTAGCGAACTCTTCTCCCTTCAGGATCTCCAGCAGCGTTTCGGTGCGATGACGCGCCATGTCGGCCTCGCTTTCGCCTTCGGCAGGTTGATAACCGAAATAGCGCCAGCCATCAATCACCTGCTCCGGTGAACCCCGGCTGATCCCCAGTTGCAGGCGACCGCCGGAAATGAGATCCGCCGCGCCTGCGTCTTCGGCCATATAGAGCGGGTTTTCATAGCGCATATCAATGACACCGGTGCCGATCTCGATATTGCGGGTTTTGGCACCGATGGCTGCCAGCAGCGGGAAAGGAGAACTGAGCTGACGGGCGAAATGGTGGACACGGAAATAGGCGCCGTCCGCACCCAGCTCTTCAGCGGCAACCGCCAGATCAATGGATTGCAACAGCGCATCAGCGGCTGAGCGAGTGGCGGATTGTGCTGAAGGCGTCCAGTGACCAAAGGTCAAAAATCCGATCTTTTTCATGGCTTCGGGGGTCCTTTTAGGAAAAACGCGGCAGGCGGAATATATTTAGGTCGCATACCGATATATACCCCGCTTATCCTGCCTTTGACTCCCCTACTCTACGCACTATCCGATACAAATAAATATCATTTATTTAACATTAAGCATCAAATTAATTGATGGCCTTTGCGGGCTGGGTAATTAACCCACCGCCAAGCTGTTCAATCAGTAAAATATTCTGGTCCATCATGTCGGCTTGCAACTGTGCAACGCTGCGATCTGACGCCAGCAGTTGATCCTGTAATGAGAGGACGTCCAGCCACGGACGCAATCCGGCTTTAAATTGGGCGGAAACGTCATCCCACGCACTGTGCGCGAGTTTATCGGCATCTTCCGTTTGTACAATCTGCTGCTCCAACGATTTCAGATTCACAATAGAAGTGCTGATATCGCCCAGTGATGAAATCAGCAGGCTGTTATAGTGAGCGACCGCCAGATCCCACTCTGCGTTGCTGCCCGCCAAATCCGCCCGCCGTTTCCCGCCGTCGAAGATCGGCAGCGAAAGCGTCGGCCCGACATTGAAAAACCGACTCGGCGCGCCGACAAACGCATCGCCGAGAAGATTGCGTGTCCCGGCTTCGGCAACGAGGTTGATATTGGGGTAGAACTCGGTTTTCGTAGCTTTTATCTGTTTTTCCGCCGCTTCAACGCGCCAGCGCGCGGCAACCACATCCGGCCTGCGCCCGACTAACTCCGCCGGAATCGTCGACGGCAGCGTCGTTTGCATTGCCGGATTGCTCTCTGACGGTTTCAGATGGTGCCAATAATCCGGTCCCTTACCGACCAGCGTGGATAACTTAATTCCCGCTGCGGTGACATTTTCCTGCGCCTGTAATAATGCGGTCTGTGCATCTTTATCGTTAGCCATTGCCTGTTTATATTGATATTCCGGTGAAATACCACCGTGATAAAACTGACGCTGGATATCGCTTATTTTTGCCAGACGTTCGGCATTGGCGGCCGCTATTTTTTCTAATTTCCAGTCGACATTTAAATTATTCCATGCGCGGGCAATATTGGCCGATAAACTGAGCGCGGCAGCTTGTTTATCCAGCTCCGCCGCTTTGGCATTGCCTAACGCCGCCTGCCAGGCCGCTTTCTTACCGCCCCATAAATCCAGCGTGTAGCTGGTGCTGAGCGAGGCGGTGCGCAGCGTGCTGTAAGTTTTACCCACCAGCAAAGGATCATCGACGCGCGCGACGCGGGAACGGGTAATGCTGGTATCCATATTAATATCAGGTAGTTGCTCTGCTCTGGCGCTGACTACCGTGGCATTGGCCTGATCCGCACGGGCGTTCGCTTCCTGCAAGCTGGGGCTGGACGCGAGTCCGTCGCGGATCAGCACATCAAGTTGCGGATCGTTAAAACGCTGCCACCAGTTGCCTTTGGGCCAGTTTGCCGGGCTTAACGTGACCTGCGACAGGGTATTTTTCGCCGCCAGCGAATCCGGGTTTAACATTTTGTTGTGAGTGTGAAGCCCTTCAGATGTGGCGCAACTGGTTAATACCAGAGAAGCCAGTAAGGTCATGGCTTGTTTATTTACTACCGGAGTTCTCATTATTTTATTGCCTTGGGCCGGAACACGAATACAGGACAGGAAGGAGTATCCTACCGTCCGGCCGCAGCGTTTTATATTGACATTCCGTGCGTTGAAATAAAACGAAATAACAAAATCATTATTCAACAAAAATAAAAACATAAATAACCCACAATTACTTCACTTTGTGGATTTTATTTTTCAGGATATTTCAATACTAAAATCGCGCCGCTACAGGCGCTGTTTATCAATCTGCCCGGTCTGAATACTGATATTCACCGGCATCCCTGAACGGCGTTCAAGCTCGGCTGATGCCCGGCTGGCATTAACCTCATCGCCTTTCATCAGCGCATGCAGTACCGGCGTGACCGGGAGCGGAACTTTATTGCTGGATTCAAATTCCGTGCGATTGCGCGAGAGCGGTTCGTGAACCTCCAGCCAGCGGCTACCGTCTGGCTCGGTGGTCATTTTCACCGGTTGATCGATAACCTGCACGCGCGTCCCGAGCGGAACGTTATCAAACAGATATTTGATATCTGCATTACGCAGGCGAATACAGCCCTGGCTGACGCGTAAACCAATACCGAAGTTGGCATTAGTACCGTGAATGGCATACAGCTTGCCGATATAGATGGCATACAGCCCCATCGGGTTATCCGGCCCGGCGGGCACAAAAGCGGGCAAGGTTTTCCCCTCTGCAGCATAGGCTTTACGGGTGTTTGGCGTCGGCGTCCAGGTCGGCCCTTCTTGTTTACGTTCCACTGCGGTAACCCAGTTGCGCGGCGTTTCGCGCCCCGCCTGACCAATTCCAATCGGCATGATCTCCACCGTGTTGCTCTCTTTCGGGTAATAGTAGAGGCGCATCTCCGCGACGTTGACAACAATGCCTTCACGTACCGTATCGGGCAAGATGATCTGCTGCGGAATAATCAGCTGCGAACCCGCTTTCGGCAGGAACGGATCAGCATCGGGGTTCGCTTCCAGCAAATTGCTCAACCCTTGCCCGTATTTCGCGGCAAAGGCTTCCAGCGGCAACGTATTGCCCTGCTCGATAGTGATGGTTTGCGGGCTTCCCACCAGCCGGCTGCCCTCGGGCGGCAAAGGGTAGCTGACCGCCAGCGCAGCGCGGGTGGAGATCAGGGCAAGCAGGCAGCAAAGCAGTTTTACACGGCGCATGGCAGCATTCCTTAAAAACGGCGAAGACAGGATAAGCATAGCCCGCTTTGTGCATTTTCTGCTTTTTTACAGCACGTTATGACGCAGCGATAAAACGAGCGCGACCGGTTTATCGTGCGTAGCGAATACTGTACGGGCAATAAAAAACCCCGCCGCAGCGGGGTTTGGGGTCAGAATATCATGTCAGGCTTTGGCGCGGCTGGCGATGATCTCATCCGCCACATTGCGCGGTGCTTCCGCGTAGTGGTGGAACTCCATGCTGTAGGTTGCACGCCCCTGCGACATGGATCGCAGCGTGGTGGAGTAACCGAACATCTCGGCCAGCGGCACGTCAGCGCGGATAATCTGGCTGCCGAAGCGCTCTTCCATGCCCTGCACCATACCGCGACGGGAAGAGAGATCGCCCATAATGTTACCGGCGTACTCTTCCGGCGTTTCCACTTCCACATGCATCACCGGCTCCAGAATAGCCGGATCCGCTTTGCGCGCGCCCTCTTTGAAACCAAAGATGGCCGCCATGCGGAACGCCATTTCCGACGAGTCGACATCGTGGTAGGAACCGAAGGTCAGCGTCGCTTTCACATCCACCACCGGATAACCGGCCAGCACACCGCTGTTCATGGCTTCGCGCAGCCCTTTCTCCACGGATGGAATATACTCGCGCGGCACCACGCCGCCTTTGGTGGCGTCTTCAAAGACAAAGCCGCTACCCGGCTCCAGCGGTTCGAGCGTCAGCACCACGTGGCCATACTGCCCTTTACCACCGGACTGGCGAACAAACTTGCCTTCAATGTCTTTCACCGTTTTACGCAGCGTTTCACGGTAAGTCACCTGCGGGCGACCAATGTTCGCTTCCACGCCGAATTCGCGTTTCATACGGTCGACGATAATCTCCAGATGCAGTTCGCCCATACCGGAAATGATCGTCTGGCCGGACTCTTCATCCGTGTGCAGACGGAATGACGGGTCTTCAGAGGCCAGCCGTTGCAGCGCGATACCCATTTTTTCCTGGTCCGCTTTGGTTTTCGGCTCGATAGCCAGCGAAATCACCGGCTCCGGGAATTCCATACGTTCCAACGTGATCACCGCATCCGGGTCACTTAAGGTATCGCCAGTGGTGACATCTTTCAGCCCGACACAGGCTGCGATATCGCCCGCGCGCAGTTCATCCACTTCATGACGATCGTTGGCATGCATCTGCACGATACGCCCGATACGCTCTTTCTTACCCTTCACCGGGTTGTAGACCGCATCGCCTTTTTTCAGCACGCCGGAATAGACGCGGATAAAAGTGAGCTGGCCGACATACGGGTCAGTCATCAGTTTAAACGCCAGCGCCGAGAACGGTTCGTCATCGCTCGGGTGACGTTCCGCCGGTTGGCCTTTTTCATCCACGCCCTGAATGGCAGGAATATCCAGCGGCGACGGCATCAGTTCGACAACCGCATCAAGCATGCGCTGCACGCCTTTGTTTTTAAAGGCGCTGCCGCACAGCATCGGCTGGATATCACCGGCGATCGTACGTTTGCGCAGACCGGCAATAATGTCGGCTTCGTCCAGCGAACCGGTTTCCAGATATTTATCCATCAGCTCTTCGCTGGCTTCCGCCGCCGCAGAGACCATTTTTTCCCGCCACTCCAGCGCGGTTGCCTGTAATTCTTCCGGTACTGGCGCGTAGCTAAAGACCATACCCTGCGTCGCGTCATCCCAGATGATTTCACGCATTTTGATCAAATCCACTACGCCGGTGAAATGCTCTTCAGCGCCAATCGGGATGACGATCGGCACCGGATTGGCTTTCAGACGATCGATCATCATCTGCACCACGCGGAAGAAATCCGCACCGGGGCGGTCCATCTTGTTGACGAAAGCCAGACGCGGCACGTGATATTTGTTGGCCTGGCGCCAGACGGTTTCCGATTGCGGCTGCACACCGCCTACCGAGTCATACACCATCACTGCGCCGTCGAGCACACGCATGGAACGTTCCACTTCAATGGTGAAATCCACGTGCCCGGGGGTGTCGATAATGTTGATGCGGTGCGGCTCATAACTTCTGTCCATACCGGGCCAGAAGCAGCTCACTGCCGCGGAAGTAATAGTGATCCCGCGCTCCTGCTCCTGCGCCATCCAGTCGGTTGTTGCCGCGCCATCGTGTACTTCCCCCAGTTTATGGCTCATCCCGGTGTAAAACAGGATGCGCTCGGTGGTGGTGGTTTTACCGGCATCGATATGCGCGGAGATACCGATGTTGCGATAACGTTCGAGGGGGATGGGTCGGGGCATGATGCGTCCTTAGTCATTTGACTATCAGTTCGTGGCCGGAATTGGCCGCGATTCATTGGCATGTATCATAGTACAACTGTACGAGTATATTCGAACTATTTTTGCTATTATTACGATTGGTTGGGCCACGATTGAGGTCGTGGCTTTAAAAATCGAGTTTGCGTATAGTACCGGCCCGGCCGTGACTTTCTTAAAACAGGCCATCGCCACACAGGAATATTATGATCGCTAACCACCCAGAACGTGAGCAATTCCGCCTGGAAAATGTGCTCTTCGCCCTCGGCAACCCGCTACGCCTGGCGATGCTCAAACGGCTCGCCGATGGTGCTGAACTGAGTTGCAATACGTTGCGGCCGCAGGATGTGGCGAAATCGACCATGACACATCACTGGCGCGTACTGCGCGACAGCGGCGTGGTCTGGCAGCGCCCGCAGGGGCGGGAAAATATGATTTCGCTGCGCCGGGAAGATCTGGACGCCTGCTTCCCGGGGCTGCTGGATACGCTGTTGCGTATAATGCTGGAATAATCCTCTGTAGTTAACAGTGTGTCTCAATGAACTTAACGCAAATATTGAGCATCATTTTCTGATGTTTGGTATTTGCATTTTTAATATATCAACGCGAGGATAGAAAATATCTCCTTAAGGGTATACTGTAATAAGGTTTGTTGATCCCCCTATTAATATGGAAGAACTACCATGACGGTAAATAATCATCTCATAACTAATCTTGAAGAATATTTAAAAGCGCCAAAACCAGAATATGCATTTCTTATTGATGGTAATTGGGGCGTGGGGAAAAGTTTTTTTCTCGCAGAATTCATTAAAAAATACACAACCGTCAATAAGTATAAAAAAATCATAACCATTAGTCTTTTTGGTTTTAAATCAACATCATCAATTGATGAGGCGATATTTAAAGCATTACATCCAATACTTGGTCACGAGAAAACAAAACTGGCGGGAAATATATTAAAAGGCGCATTAAAGTTAGGATTAAAAGTAAATATCGGAGAAGCTTCCAATGACAAAAAAAGTATAAATATAAATTTTGATTTTAGCAAAACATCTTTTTTCGATAGATTGCTTAATAAAAAAAGCACTCAGGAAATTATTCTTGCCCTGGATGATTTTGAACGTACCAATATTCCACTAAAAGAATTATTAGGTTATGTTAACCAACTGGTTGAAATTTCCAATGTGAAGGTAATACTGGTTGCAGACCAAACTAAATTAACATCCTCGCAATATGTTGATGAAAGCACTATCGCCATATATCGCAACTTTAAAGAAAAGACTATTGGCAAAACATTTTATGTTGAACATGATGTAACAGAAGTTCTTAATTCTTTTTTGAAAAGCATCGAAAGTAAGATGCTAAAAAACCATATCGAAGTCATAAAAAAAATACATG
>CANUEX010141661.1:0-12862 GCA_948099535.1 Jatropha multifida | reverse complement strand
CACTATCTTTGAATAATATGTAACAACAATAACAACAGTTGTTAGCTTCTCATTCTTTACAAGTTAATTAACCTGACTTAATCATATTTATCTCATGCATGCCAATCTTGTTTTCAATCATTTGTCTATATATACACACTTACAATGTGAATGATAAAGCTTCTCTCCATAATTTGATTGACTATATTTCATTAAATTTTACTTTTATTATTCTTAAAACATTAACATAAATATAAATTATTTATAATATAATATTATAAGTTTTTAAAAGTTTTGATCAAATAAAAAAATTCAAAGTTAGGATTTAGAATAAAATCAATCAATTTACCTTTTTCTTTTTTTCTTTTGCTAGTTAGTATCACAACAAATGGCTAACTTTCAATGCTAGTATAGAAATGTTAATTTCTTTCATGACATATAGTATTTCATTTTTCTTTTTCTCCTTTTTGCCTTTGATCCACTACCTACGTACGTATGCTATTTAGACTCTATTTTTTTATAATAGCTATTTATTTGCATATATTGAAACCATTTGGAGCTAGGATTTCTTGGCTAGAGTACTAAGATATGATTTAAACCTTTGTCGCGCATTCAATTTCTTTCTCATCAGGATATGAGTGTCGATCGACAATGGATGTACCAAAGGCTTGATTCTAGATTCTTAAGGCCTGAATTCACATATGGTGTTCATGACTTCATTGCATTTGCTCTCTTACATCCTAGATGTATGGATGGTGATAAGTTGTGATGCCCTTGTAATCAAGCTAAGTGCCAAAATCGCAACTTCTTAGATGTTGAGATGGTTAGGTTCCATATCTTGAAATTTGGATTTGTACCAAATTATTACACTTGGTATTTACATGGAGAAAGCACAATAAGGGAATACCAGCAAAATTCTAATGAGCCATATAGAGTGGGGGATCAACCTTATGAAATGAGTACTGAACTAGCGGTCGATACCATGACATGGTTATGGATAGTATGGGAGTCCCTCCGGCACATGAAGATATGGAGAAAATGCCGAATCCAAATGCACAACATCTATTTGACATGTTAAATGCTGCAAACCAAGATCTTTGGCAAGTTTGCAAGAATCATTCAAAGCTATTAGCTGTAGCCCGAATGATGTACTTAAAGTTGAAGCACAAGTTATCCGAACGATGTTTTGATGATTTTCTTGAGTTTTTGGATGAGGTTCTCCCGGAAGATAATGCAATACCTAAATTCTTCTATAACACAAAAAAGTTAGTTCAAGGATTAGGTCTTCCAATTCAAAAGATTGATTATTGTAAAAATAATTATATAATATATTGGAGAGATGACATTGATGAAGTTGTTTGTAAGTTCTGCAATCAACCAAGATATAAACAAAGGCATGGAAGTGGTACCTCTCAAATAGCTTTGAAACCATATAAGAAGATGTACAATTTCCCTCTCATTCCGCGTCTCCAACGACTTTATGCTTTCGATGCCACAGCAAAGCATATGAGATGGCATGCAGAGCATGTTTCTGAGATAGGGGTTATGCATCATCCATTGGATTTTGAAGCATGGAAGACATTCATAATGAGGCATGAATTATTTGCTGAAGAGAATCGAAATGTATTGCTTGGCCTACGTACCGATGGCTTTCAGCCTTTTGGTCAATTAGGTCAGCAATATTCATCATGGCCTATCATTTTAGCACCGTATAATCTACCACTAGGAATGTGTATGAAGGATGAGTACATGTTTCTCACGGTGATAGTTCCTGGCCCAAACAACCCAAAATTTAAGATTGATGTGTTCTTGCAACCACTTATTTCAGAATTAATTCAACTTTAGGAAATAGGTGTTCAAACATTTGATATATCGACTAAGCAAAACTTCACTCTTAGAGTTGCTTTGCTTTGGACTGTTAGTGATTTTCCAGCACATGCAATGTTGTCGGGTTGGAGTACTGCAAGAAGACTTGCTTGTCCATATTTCCAAGAGGAAACCGATGCCTTTACTCTTCCAAAAGGGGGTAAACAATCATGGTTTGATAACCATCGAAAATTTCTCCCACCAGATCATCCTTGGCATCGTAACAAAACTTGGCTCAAGAAGAATCATGTAGTAACAGATATGGCACCTCGTGTTAAGACAGGTGAAGAGATTTTGGATGAAATAGAAAACTTGGGCCTTATGCGAGTCACAGAAGTTGGTTCTGATGAAGTAAATTCTACAATTGCTAAGGAATGTGGGTGGAGAAAACAAAGCATCTTTTGGGACTTGCCTTATTGGAAAACTATTATTGTTCAGCACAATATTAATGTGATGCACATAGAGAAAAATTTTTTTGACAATTTGTTCAACACAGTGATGAATATAGAAGGGAAAATAAAAGACAATGCTAAGGCAAGAGAAGATATTAAAAACATATGTCACAGACTAGAGCTTCATCATAATGAACAAACGAGAAAATATCCAAAAGCATGTTATTCATTAGATAAACAACAAAAGCAAGTCTTGTGTGAATGGCTTAAGTCAATTATATTTCCTAATGGTTTTGTTTCCAACATGGGCCGATGTGTTGACATGAAGAAGTATAGATTATTTGAGTTAAAAAGTCATGACTGCCATATTTTTATGCAGAGGTTGGTTCCTATCGCATTTCGCGATTTGTTGCCTAGTAAAGTGTGGGAAGCAGTAACAGAACTGAGTTTGTTTTTCAAGGAACTAACTAGTACTGTGTTACGAGAGTAAGATATGGAACATTTACACCAAGAAATTCCAATAATTTTGTGCAAGCTTGAGTGTATCTTTCCTCCCTGCTTCTTTGACTCAATGGAACACCTACCAGTGCATCTTGCATATGAAGCAAAAGTTCCAACCTGTGCAATATAGATGGATGTGTCCATTTGAGTGGTAATTATAATTTCACCCTTTGTATATCGTAATATACTTTTAGTTACTGCCAATTGTATTATTAATCAATTATGCTCATAGGTATAATGCTTCGCTAAAAAAGAATGTGAGGAATAAAGCGAAAGTTGAAGGGTCTATTGCTAATGCATACCTTGTTGAAGAAGCATCAAATTTCTGTGCACACTATTTTGAGCCTCATGTTTACACAAGACATCATAGAGTGCCATGGAATGATGACGGGGGGCCTATTCCTAGAGATGAATCAGAAGGAAACTTATCTATTTTTATCCATCCAGGGCGCCCAATAGGTAAAGCAAAGAAAAGAAGGTTAACAGAAGAAGAGAAGCAAGCTGCTCATATGTATATCCTTTTGAATTGTGAAGAAGTTTCTCCTTTTATTAAGTAAGTGCAATTCCTCCAAATATGCTAACTTCTCTTTTCATATAGATAGAAATGCTAACTTCTTACACTTTGATATATGTCCTTCAATATTTCAATAAAGCATATATATAACCCAACTTCAGCAATCAAAACCAGCAATCAATGACGTTGACATTGATATGAGGCTAAAAATAGAATTCCAAACATGGTTTAAGAATTATGTAAGACAAATAATTAATCCAAATCAATTAGTTATTCTTTATGTTCCACCATGAATATGTTGTAATAAACTTTATTCATTGTGAAATATAGGTCCATAATCCTGACAACTCAGTCACAAATCAATTCATCAGGGACCTTTCATTAGGTCCATTATATACCGTCTCCTCATACAACAGATATTTTATCAATGGATACAAATTTCACACCGAGGCATGACGAAAAACAAGAATGACATCAAATAGTGGTGTATGCATAAACGGGTCAAATTATAGTGCCCAGTGTAGTGATTTCTATGGGCGGTTATTAGAGGTGTTAGAGTTAGAGTACCTAGCATTACCAATCAAGAGAACCGTGTTATTCAAATGTGAATGGTTTGATCCGACACCAAATGTGGGCATGAAAGTGCATGGTAAGTACGATATAGTAGATATTAATCACAGGAGACGTTATTCTAAGTACGAGCCATTCGTTCTTATAATGCAAGCTTCTCAAGTTTACTATGTTATCTATCCATCTTTGAGAAGAGATAGGAGTGACTGGCTCTCAGTTAGCAAAGTAAAGGCGAGACCTATCATATTAATTCCAGGAAGCACAATGATAAATGCAACATCCATTGAAGCAGCATTTCAAAATGATGATTCTGATATTCACACATTGGACATAATGTCATTGGATGATTTACCTAAAGCATTGAATGATCCTATTGGTGCGGATGTTGATATACAACAAATAGAAGAAGAAGAAGAAAAAGAAGAAGAAACATATGAATATTCAACATCGGAGGCTGAAGAAGTTGACGATGAACTTTCTGGGAATAGTGATATTGATTAAGCTTTATAATAGATCAATTTGTATTGTATTAGAGAAGATGAACTTATATTTTTTTACAAAGAAATATGACTCTAATTATTATGTTATAACAAGCTATATTTTTATTAACCTTTAAATTTATACTTACTTTGATATTATAGCAATTAATTGCACTTAAAAGTATGGTTACTCATTACTTGATGAATGTTTATTTAGTACCAAATGATTATATAGGATGGTGAGTAGAGGTCGTGGGAGGGATGGTGGTGCTCAAAAGCAGAATACAAATACAGGTAGAGGTCGCATTGATCAGATATCGAGTGGTAGAGGAGGATGTGCAATAGGCCGAGGCTTTACTACTCAATCAAGTTCAGCACAAAGAGAGGCATCAGATCAAGCCACACATCCACCTTCGATTCCACCTACAGTAGCTCCATCTCTTTCATCTCAAAAGCCTCCAGCTAGGGATGGTGTTTCTGCTTCTAGAGCATCGTTTGCATCCCAGGCAAGCCATCATTTAGATAGTAGAACTGTTGGATAGAGCAATGGCAGACTGTACGTTAGAGGCAAAGGGTATGTGATTCATAACTTTTTTTTTATTTATCCATTTTATCATATATGGTGATTGATATGAGGCTATTATTGCATTTTATGCAATTTGATTTATTATTCAGGTTGTATCCTTCATCAAGATGCTCTCGAGTAATGAGTGACAGTTTTCAAGAGCATCAGGATGTATGTGGTGTCAATTGGAAGAGTGTTACTATCGAGACAAAAGAAAGATACTGGAGGGAATTTAAGGTGACTTTCTTCAACTTGTTAATGTGGTAAAGAATTAAATCTAACATTTAGAAATCATCATACAATCAATTACTTAAAGTTTATAAGTAACTTGTCATTCATATTTTATAGAAAAATTGCAAGTGGGATGCCGAATCAGAGGCAATGATAAAGCATGCATGGTATGCATGGTATAGGCAAGCAGTAAATAGATATTCTAATTTTGTTTCTCAATTAAAGAGGAAAGGGAGAAAATCATATATCAAAGATGAAGTTTGGGAAAAATGGACTAAATACTAGAAGACGCCTGAGGCCATCAAGAAATCAGAGATTTTTTCTAAGAATTGACGGTCTAAAAAAGGTGGAGAAGGATCTAGTTTATCTCTTCACACTGGAGGCTCCATCTCAGCATTAGAACACCAACAACGCATTGTAAGCTCTATAATATATGTCTAATATATTTTTACATTTGAAAATTCATATCTTTAAACATGGGAAGTTAAATATTTTTTTCCAAAATAATAGGCTGATGAGACTGGTGTGGAGTCTACATTGGGGGAGTTGTTTGTGCATCTTCATATCAAAAAATGGGATGGCAATAATTGGATTGATAGACTCTCCAAAGGAATGTTTGTAAGTTAATGTCATATTAATTATAATGATTAATATCTACTTGATTCTATGACTTAGTGTTTTAACATATATTGCAAACTATTTGTTTGATTGGCTAATTTATTAATATCTTATAGGAAACGTTATAGAAGAGGATTGAAGAGAGTGCCTCTGCTCATACTAAACGATCAGAGCAACCTGTTGTTGATGAGACAGATTTTCCTTGAAGTTGCAACAGATTCAAATAAGAAGAATATTTATAGGATAGGATCACAGGCATCGAGCTACTACTCTAGCATGAAAAGAGGATCTGGGATGTCTACTACATCTACATTTGAGACTGGTGAGTCGTCCTAAACTCAGGCGAAGTGGATAGCCTTTTTGGAGAAAGAGCTGAAAGAGCAAAAGGAAAAGATGGAGCGAGAACTTAAAGAGCAAAAAGAGATGATTTCCCAGCTTAGTCGTCATTTGCTAATGCATCCAGTTTACACCACCACAACATTAGATTCTCCTTTTGCTAATGTGGATTCACCTAATGGTGATGGACTTAAGACTACAGAAGACAAAGCAGCTCAAGAGGAGGATCAAGATGATGTCGGTTTGGATGATTTGTGTTAGATTTTACATGCTTTATGTTGTGTTTATTTGATGATTTGATTACTACTACTATTTGATTATGGAGCTATTACTGTTTGATTATGTTGTCTTAGAGTATGGAGCTACTACTGTTTGATTATGTTGTCTTAAATTTTATTTCACGCTTTGTTGGTTTAGATGTTGAGATTTGGATGATGACTTATGATTGCTATTATATAAATACTATTGCAGTTTAAATTTGTGAGATTTGGAATGGTTTTGCTATTATACAGGTGTAAATGAATCATTTTGATATAAAGTGAATGTTTTTACAAATTTTAATTGGTATTTCATATTAAAATTAACATTTTTCTGATAAATTAGCGGCTGATTTTCAACAAATTAGCGACTAATTTTCGACTGTTTTTCCACTAAATAAATTAATTCAGATAAGTAGCAATTAACAATAACGACTGTTTACCAACCAAATACCCATATAATTACCGACAGAACAACGACAGAATTACTAACTAAATACCGATAAAATTTTTCCGATAAATTCTATTAGAAGTAAAAATCCGATTTACTGACAGAAAAAAAACAATTTGCGACTGAAATTCGGTTGTTAATTTACCGACAGAATACAAATCGGTAGGTAATTAATTTGCGACAAGCACTTTACCGACAAAATGTTTCTGTAGCTAATCGGTAGGTAATCAAAATTAGCAACAGAAATCCAAGCTTTACCTACAGAATTTTCTGTCGCTAATTTCTGTTTTTTTTTTTTTATAGTGAAAGGGTTTAGTTAAGATATATATGCTAGATTCTTCCAAGTATACAAATGAACCCTACGCATACATTCCTTCCGATTGCATCTTCCAAATCGTCCACTAATAGAAATTTTAGTTTACCTTTTTATGCAGTATATATATACAGTATTAAGTACCATAAATTTACACATTAATAATATACCATAACAACAGGAGAATGACAAAATACATATTTTTTTCTCTATTTCTTTTTCTATATCCACAATAATTTAGGTTATATTTGCTTTCTATTTCATACACATGCATGAAATTTACATTTTCATTTTTTTTTTCTCTGAATTTGTGGAGAAACGTAATGTATCTGACAATTGTGATCCATTTAGTGCCTTTTTGCTTCTCTTTCAGCCTGAAATCAGAGAAAAGAAAATTAAACCCTACTGGAAAATTTTTAATTTTTTCTATTAAAACGAAGACCAGCTAAATCAAAGTAGTCATTTGCGTGGGATAGAGAAATTAAAAGGATTTTTCAGAAAAAGTATTTTTGGCAATAAATATATGGTAATTAGCTACTTACAGCTTTGATAGCTCTCTCAAAAGCATCCCATCCATATTTTTCAACATATTCTACAACTGATTTCCTTGCGTCGAGAGTCATCATTTGAAGCACCTTTTTTTGATCCTCCGTATAGTTTCCGTTCACTCTGCCGCTGATCTTAATATACTTCCGCACCAAATTCTCATAAATATACGCAGCTCCGTTGAAAATAGGCAGCACCAACCATATACAAAATACAAGCTTTACGTATGGCCAGAAAGGAAGCCTGATGCGTATTATATTTATTTAACAGTTAGAAGAAATAAGCATATATAAGTCTGTTTGTTTCCTAAGGATATTTTGCCGGAAAATATTTTTGGGACACTCAGAAAATAAGTTAAGAAAAAAGATTTTCACATCACAAAAAAAGGCCACGTCCCCTTTTTAAAAGAGAAAAATATTTTTAAATATTGAAAATTTATTATAATAAAAGAAAAGGCTTATAGATACATATTTTACTAATCCCTCAATTATCGAATAAATACAGGTTACTGTTATGTATTGAACAATTATATTAATTCAATTATTGTTAATAAAGAAAGAAGAAGAGCATACCAAACAAGGATTCTCCAAAAGGATAACTCAAACAGGGTTATGAATGAATAAATTATCCAATAGGTTAGCCACTGCTGGTCATCAAGTGTTGAAGGGCTTTCAATAGCTCTCAGTGATGCATATCTGTTCATTTATAATAATAATAATAATAATAAATTAATAATTCTCTCTATTTTTTTTTCCTGAATAAATTTCATTAGTCTAAATTAAAGAAATATAAAATTATTATTTTTGAAATTAAAGAAATATATTTTTCCTGAATAAAATTCACTTGTCTAAATTAATTAAATAAATATAAATCTTATTAGTTCACTTACAGTGGGAAAAGAAGCATTATTCCAGGCCTGGTTCAATATAAATTAAATAAAATTATCATTAAAATAAAAGAGCTTAATTTGGAATTAGACATGAAAATACAAAAAAAAATCATAATAAGTTATAAATGAATTTGTAAGTATATAATTTCATTTATGCACTGAAATTTATTAAAAAAATTAATCCATATGAATAAAATAAATATTTTTATTCATACTAATTATCAAATATAAAATGGTCATTAGATTGATGAAATATGAAATTTTTTCATAGAATTTTACATTCCATTATTAGATTAAAAATAAAATCTATGAATTTGAAGAGTATTTGAAATAAATTAAGTTGTTTAAATTCTATCATCGATAAAAACTAGATAGAAGTCAGTTAGACGGTGGTTTGATTTTTTTTTTTACTTATGTAAAAAGTGGGAGGTTTCGAATTTGAGTCCTTTATACCACAATTATTTTCACCAATTTAGTCTATTAAGTAGAATACTATAGTGTTCTTTCACCTCATAAAAGCCTCCAATAAATAAAAAAAATAAGAATGGGATGGAAAATCTTAGAATTAAGATTATAATATATACAATTTATCAATTTCATAAATTACGATCCATATTTTAAAAAAATAAAAAAAAAGAACAGAAGAACTTGACAAATATATAACTAAATCTACATTTTAAATGCATCTCATAAATTTTTTATTTTTTGAAAATCCAGTGTTATGAGAAAATGCATAATCCATTATATGAGAATTAAAGAAAATACCCGACAAGGGCATCCAAACGCTTTGCAATGACTCCAACAATACCCATAATGAGAGTAGATGATGAATGATAAATGATGAATATGAGAATCAAAAGAATTGGCTGAGGATGAGATCAAAATCTACAAACTATTTAATGTGTATGTGTTAATAATGAGACTAAGGAAAGAATTTGTGTAGGATAAGCCTAAAGTTTTCTTTCCTCTGAGGACAAGAAAAGTATTAATCACATAATGAAAAATAAAGTGCCTTTGGAAATTTAGTGGTACAGGTTACATACAAGATCTATTCCTTCAAAAGAGGAGTTTATGAATTAAGGAATCTAGCATATATGTTATAGGAACTCACTGTTGGAAATATAGAAGAGAGAGTTCTTTGATGCATTTCATCGAACAGGCCATGTGCAATCTGCCATGGCATGAGGTCATATGCAATCTCTTTTAAATGAAACATCTAGAAGAAGACAAGTAGCAAGTGCATCTTTTTAAGCGATACTGAAATGGGGAGAGAAAAAAATGCAATCCAAATCTACATTTGATGTCTTTTATTTCTGGTGGTAAACTATAACTTTTCCTGGAGTAAAGCTATATTCTTAAAGCCTCTTCTTCTGCCTTCGACTAAGTTTTAAATTTAAGAACCACATCCATAACAAGAAACAGTGACAATAATTGTTGAGTAAATAATTATGTGCACGTTTGAGATATTTTCTGCCGGGAACATGTATTATTGTATTTTCCTTTTTTTCTTTTAAGAAATTACACAAGCAAAGAGAACAAATTTCTCATATGTAGTTTAAAAATTAAATCACTAAAATCATGTCCAAAAAATAAATTAATAAAATCATTTATTATCTTTAATAAGATTTTCAAAGTACGATATTTTCATCTATGAAAAAAATTGAGAGTTTTATCTTTTTCTACAAAAAAGGAGAAATTCCTTATGCATATTTTATAATTATGAATTTAATTATAAATTAAAAATAAAAAATCAATTACAAAATATGACTTTTGACCTTTAAACTCCAAGCATGCAAATTTAAATTCTATTTTACGAAATTAAAATTTTTTATTTTTCTAGATTAAAGTTTAAATTACGAAGGTACTGTAACATACTCATTCTTCATGGGCTAGTTTTTCAACTCAATCTTCAAGATATGGGCAGGAGAGATACAGCGTTTTTGCGCGGACAGGGGAGGGAGGGGGAAAGCATGGGAGAGAATATGACTTTCTTTTTAATATTTATTTTTTATTATTTTTCCATACCAACGATTTTGAACATGTCCGTGGCTTGGTTGGAGCGCATTGCTCTGAATTGGTATGCTATCTATAATCGCAGATACTAACTTCATTTGTATTTGCTTTTATTAAGATGGTCATTCCCTTTTAAACTGACGCAAAATGGGTAGGTCTGTGTGTGTGTTTTAACGCAGTTCAATCTTTCACAGTTATAGCTAACTTGAATATTTTTGTTTGTCTCTCCTTGCAGCTTCCTATTTTTCTTTTTCAGAAATTTTAGAACTCTTTTTTATTTTTTCTGTAGTTTGATTGGATATTGAATATATTTTTAATGTTTAATAGTTACTGTATAAATTATTATGGTTTTGAAATTTTTTAATTATTTTTATATTATTTAACTATTATCTTTAAAATAATTGCATTTAAATAATTATAATTTTAAATTTTTTTTCTTGTCTATATCTATATAATAAATATATTAGAAAATATTTATGCTATTACAAATAATGTTAAAGCTCTATTTATTACAAATTATTTTGATATTTACTGTTACTTGATTTATTTCAAACACTTCCTAAACATTTGATAATTCATTATAATTTATAAAAATAATGATGATAATAATTATTAAAATAATATATAAATAGTCGCGCACGAAACGTGATTTTCGACTAATATATATATAAAAATATAGCAGTTTGCATTATCAGGAAGTGTAAGCTTATGGAATTATCAAGTTTGAGGAGGACAATAAATATTTCATAAGATTGCAAGAAGATAAAATATAATAACAATAATTTTAAGAAGATAAGTTATTTTATATTTTTACATAATATCTTTATTATGCTAATATCTATGAGTTACATTCTAGTAAGATAGTACATTAAATTAAATTAAAATACAAATAATCTAAGCCATAAAAGAAAAAATACTTAATTTCTTATTTTAATGATTATCTTGGTGTATAGAATAATCTTATATATCTATAAGTTAGGTTGTATGAAAACAGGATACAAGATACGGAACATACGGGGTATATAATAATAAATAAACAATCATTTATAATAAATAAAAATAAAAAATAATTTTTTTATTTTAATATAACTAGTTTAAATTAAAATTAAATTAGAACACATATAACTCAAATTATAAAATAAAAAAATATTTAATTTTTTATTTTAATGATTATCTTGACATATGGGGTAGTCTT
This sequence comes from Jatropha multifida, assembly GCA_948099535.1. Lineage (NCBI taxonomy): Eukaryota > Viridiplantae > Streptophyta > Magnoliopsida > Malpighiales > Euphorbiaceae > Jatropha > Jatropha multifida. The sequence goes on along the minus strand of CANUEX010141661.1, from coordinate 1,147 downwards.
ATTGAAATAACCCGTTAATTTATTTTTATAGAATTTTGATTTAAAATTTAATTATAAACTCTAGCCAATGAAAAATAATTTCTTGTGCTTTAAATCGAACTTAAAAACAAAATTTAAATAGTTAAAATCGATTGAAAAATCTTGGAAGTAAATGAAAATCTGGCTAAACCGTTGAGTTGAATTGAATTGACTCAAATTGAACTGAAATCACTTTGATAAAACTGGAATTGAACCAAATCGTCCAAAACCTTTCTCTCCTTCCTCACTCACGCGATACCTCTCTCTCTCTATGTCAGTGCACACCTTCCTCCTTCCCAGCTAGATTTCAGCCACCGCTTGACAAGATTGGGACACCGATCGACCTCCCATGAACTGTCGACCCTTTTTCTGGACCCTTTCGATGCAAACGTGAGCTCAAGTGGTCTGAATCACGACCATCTCCTTCAACCGTCGCTTCTCTTCAAATTTTCGACAATTGACGCTGATTCAGGCGACTTCACACCATGGGGTGAGCATCAATCGACTCCCCATGGTACTGCGAGCTGTTTTCCTCAAGAAATTTGAGGTTTTACCATCGTTTGGAGGAGCCACCATGAACGGTGGCGGGAGCCAACTATCGAGCTCGATCTAGCCGGTTAGAAGGTCGATCTCGCTTAATTGACACCGGAAATGGAATCCTCAATCAAAAACGAGTCGAATGATGTAAAGAGCACAAATTCTGGGCAAGTGCGATTTTCTGGCCACCGTGAACAGTGGCACAGCCGATGGTCTGGTGACCGGCCAACGACACTCCGGCGAGGCATTTTAGAGGCAGAAGCCTGCATTTCACACACTAAGTCGGAATCCGAACTCCGAATCGCAATCAGTATATTTTACAGCTAATTTTATACTATCACCGCAAATTTAAATTGACAATTAATTGAGTAGTATTATTTAATTTATTTGATTTATAGTTAAGCGAATTAAATAAAAATGTAGTGTGAATTGGATTACCAAATTATTGATGAATGAACACATTATGAGATTATTGAAAGAATATGTAAGTAGTATAAATTTAAAATTTAAGACAGTTAAGTTATTAATAATTAAACAAATATAGTTTGAATATTGATATTGTAATTGTGAGATATTAAGAATGGTGGATGGG
>CANUEX010141647.1:0-11318 GCA_948099535.1 Jatropha multifida | reverse complement strand
TCCTTTATATTTATGTTATTTATTTTATGTTCTTTTATTTATGTTGTTTCTTTAACTTTCTCTTACTGCTTTAATTAGTTTATTTTCAGTTACTTTTCTCTTCTTGCCTTTAGTTATTTTCTATAATCAGTTCTCTTCTCTCTCTTTAATATTAATTGTCTTCTCTATTCATTTCCTTCCTCCTCCTTGATATATATTAATTACTTTTGACTGTTAAGAATTATTACATCAAGTTTTTGCTAATTTAAAATTATTGAGTTTGCAATCATATCTTTTTCTTGCAGTAAGTATAATTTTTTTATATAAATTGATACCATAATATCTACATGTAGTGTTGTATGTATTCTTAATTGTGTATTGATTTTATATTTTAACTCTTTCTATTTGCAAATTAATAGAAAAGTTTTTATTTATATTTGTTATAGGAATTCATTATCTTGAATCAAATAAATTATTTTAAACTAGAATGATCTACGACCAAAGGAAAATTATTCAAAATATTAGATAGTATTTTTTGTATAAAGTAAAAACTAACACATCGGTCATGTTGAGATAAAACTGCAATGCAGCTCTGACATATTAAATTAGTAAATATAAATTATATCTATACATATTGTTAATTGGTTTAATTAATAGGAACATAAATTAGTAATTATATTTTATCCCTTATTTATGAGAATTTCGAGAATTATAAAAAAATTAAAAAAGTAAATTATACTTAGATTTTTATTTACTTTAAATTTTAATTTTAAATCTAAGTTAAATTATTTAATCAATTTAAAATATTATTATATTTTAAATACATTATAAATAAAAAATTAACAAATAAAAATAACAATTAGCACATTTAAAAAAACTAGTTTATATAAAAACATGAGGTTGAGCGAGTTTTACGAGTCAAGTTGCAACCCAATATTCAACTCGCATGCAAGGAATAGGCCACCAAAATAATTCCAAGATTCAGCTTCTAAAAGCTGTACAACAGCCAATGTTCCATGCGAATCCTTTAAACCATCTACCATTGTTTTATTATAAATTAAATAAGTAAAAAAAATTGAAAAATTGACTTAATTTTATCGAATTTAATTGAAAATTTCAATTACTTTTATGGAATTTAATATAATTATATTTTTTTATTTTAAATACAAAAATATAGATTTTTAAACCAATTTTATAAAATTCAGTTCCTCTAAACAACTTTCTAACTTTCTAACAGCGGCTTTTTTTTCCTGAAACAGCAACAAAAAGCAACTTTCTAACTTTCATATTCCAATTTTAGTTTCTCCAACTTCATTACGCAGCGAACATAATGCATATAATTTCATGGGAAAAGAAAAAGGCAATTACAGTTACATATTAATTTTACCATTTCATAAAAATAATTTTTGACTGCTTTATTAGCAAAGCAAAATTTAAATTGAAAAGGAAGGTGTCATCATATACGCCTGAACACATATTAAGAACAAAAAAGTCTGCTTATGATAAAATTGAAAAAATAATAGCTGATTATCAAATTAAAAGAACAATAGATAATGAAATGAAATGAAATGGCAAAAAAAAAAAAGGTCTAAAGATCTTCATTTGACATGAGACGAAAAAGAGAGAGTAGGAGATTCTGCTATTAGTTATTGACTGAAAATTATAAATCTATTTGATTTGTAAAATATCGATCGAAAATCAAAATGATTTATTAAATCGGATCAAACCGTTTTGAATTAAACCGGAATAGTCCAGTCTACTCTAGAAACTAAAATTTGCAACATTTTTTATATTTTTATTTTTTTCCTTCTTTCTCTTCTCCTTCACGCCACCAGCCTTTTCTTTCTTTCTTTCTTCTTCTTCATCTTCTTCTCTTTCTACTTTCTCACTCCCTCACTGCTTCACTCTCTCTCTGCGCCAAGCCCACCCACTGCCGCCGCCAGCAGCAGCAGCGGCGACAGCTGCTCCCTTCTTCCTCCCTTTCTGCGTCGCGCTGCCACAGACCCAGCATTTGCAGAGCGTCGCGCGGCCACAGCTCCTGCCTCCTCCTTCAGCAGCGGCACAGCCGGCCACCGCAGGCTCCAGTGAGCTCCAGCGCCGCTTCCGCCGTTCCTCCTTCGTGCGGTCTGCTCCAGCGGCTACAGCAGCCACTTTGACCCGATTTCAACTACCGACTTCACGATCTGAGTTCAATCATCTCCGATCTATGATTTTTGGGACTATATTGTGTGATTAAGGGTATTGAAACTATTCCCAGAATCTCTGGTTGATTTTGGCGAATGTGTTTGAGCAATTGTTTGGTTGTGATTGTGAATTTAAATGATTTGTTAGGTTGTATAGTTGATAAATTAAAAATAAATTATAGATTGAAAACAAAATTTATAGTAGAATTTTTGTAATAAAATTAAGAAATTTAATTGATTGAATTATTGGATTTGAGAATTAATTTTGTTAAGAAAATAAATATTTGATTAGGTAGAAATAATATAATTAATAAAAATAGTTTAGTTAATTATTAGTTTTAATTAAAGAATTTGATGTCAAATATTAAAATGTGAACATAAAAGTATATTGAGAAATCAATTAATATTATATCGTCGATTTAACGGTGAAATAGTTAGTACATTCAATTTAAATTAAAATATTAGAGTTGAATATTGAATAAAATGAAAAATATGTTATTAAAGAGTCATGTTGGTTACTTGATAAATAGAAATATGAATATATTTTTAAGATTGTTAAAATCAGTGAATTAAGTGAATTGATATAAAGACGAATCTTATGATTATTTAGAATCGATTAAAATGAATGAATTAGATAGTTATTAATTATTTAGAAACTGTAATTAAATTAAGTAAAAAGAAGGTTATCGATAGAAAGATTATATTTATACGAATGAAAATATTATTAATTATATTATATTAGTTTGGTAATGAATTTAGATTATTTTAAAGGTCGTAATAAGAAATCAAATTAATTAATATTTAGCAGATAAGTAGTGCTGGAATTAAACTGGATTTAATAAAAAGGATAGAATGTAATTTATTAAATTAATTATATATTTATTATTTCAAGTCGAATGGCTGTCTGATGGGTTCTTTCTATATTTTTAAATTTTTAAATCGTCCGAGTTCATCCATTATCTCTTCAAATCATAATCGGAATTAGGATTTAAATATTTTATAATCATTGCGAGTAATAATAAATGGTGCATGATATCAAGAAATGCATATCATAATTTTATTTCACCATAATTTTATTACATCATATCATTATATATTTTCATATCAAATTATATTATATTATTATCTAATAATCGTACCACCACATTTCATAATGTGCATATTAATTATTGATTTGATGATTGGCAATTGGATGGATTATTGAATAAATATGATGTAATATGGATTGCCTTGTTTGAGTGGAATTAGAATGAAGTGATTCACCATGGGTTTGTGAGAGTAGTCCTTAATACTGCCGGCCATGTATGGGAGATCGGCGCCCTCGTATGCATCTAATGATATCTATTGATATGATATGAATAATCGCAGGGTGGCCTCCTGATGGTAAAAAAAGAAAAGAGAGTATGGAAAAACAATGAGAGGGCTGGTCAAGGGAGGAATAGATCAGTTGATCGAGTATGGGGGATCGGCTCCCTAGTGCACACATATGAGAGGATGAGTCATGCTAGAGGACAGCTCATCAGGGTTTTGGTGACGCCATAGACTAATTTCCACGTGATTGATTTGTTGAAGATGCGATAATTGTGAATGCTGATATTGTGACATATGCATAACTAACAGTGTGATGAATTCAGCGACTAGAGATGCATTTTGCATGATTGTCTAGTTATGTATTTTTTATTATTATTTACCGAGTTTAGTGAAACTCACCCCTCTACTCCATAAATTTTTCCAGAAAATAGAAGTATTGCTGGTCCATAAAGACTCTGCTTCCTTCTCTGCAGAAATACAGTATTTAACATTAGCCTTGAAAATGTTAGTATATGAACTGTGTGAAACCTTCGAATATTCCAGTACTTTTGTTTAGGTTCCGTAGTAGGCATGATAAATTGATATTTTAATATGTAAAGATTATCGTATGCTGATAAATAACCTGTGGAATATTTTCCAAAATTTGAAGGAATTATGATAGGAAAAGTTTGACCATATTATGACTGATGAATTTTTGCATAAAATATGCTTTTGTTAAATGAGTATAAGCCCAGTCTGTGGATTAAATGTGATATTGAAGCTGAGACAAGAATGATATCGATTGAATGTTAGACTGTATCATAATATGGGCTTACTGTTTTCAAAGTCAGATATTAATAGAATTAGATTTTTGATAGTTCAGGCTTACTATGGGCCTCGGGGGCCTTAAGCTTACCTAAGTCTTGGTGCCGGTTCGGCCTACGATTTTGGGTTGTGACAGCCCCCATACACCCAACCTAGGACCAAATAAGCTAAGTGGAAAAATCTGGATCTGTTACATCAGAAAGCAAAATAGAAAGTAAAATGTTTTCCCAAACAATAAGATAGCTGCTCTTGCAAGCTTGTCTATAGACCTAACAGAAAAAAAATCCTTTACCTCGCTAAAACAACAAACAGAATCATTAACAACTTGCTAAACTCAGACAAACATCATCCAAATCATTATGAAAACCTATAGAAAACATTTATAATTTTGCTTACATCAAATTTGTCCAAACTTGAATCTTTGTTTGTACTCGAGCAAAGCACAACAAAGTAAGATTTATCAATCCTTTTCCTAAAACCTCTTCTATAAAACAAGATAAACTTAGGATATAAGCAATTAATGCACAGTCTCTTCTGCCTCAAAACATAACAAGATTGAAGCTAAGATAATCAAACACAAACTTTGCTTTCCACTTTTCAAATTCAAATGAATGTGCAACTTTCAATTTTTTGCAACCTTTAGGAATAACATGATTAAGAGACATAAAACCACATTAGCATTCATCTTCCTTTGGCTACTGCAAACAAAAGTAGCAACAAGAGCCTTTTTTTTTTTTTCTTTTTGCCATTTACTCCCTCTTCCCTAAGTTTGATTTACCTTTTAACGCGAATACCCACATTGGTGATGCCTACCCAGTTACTCAGCTTTTTCATGACCTAGAGGGCTTTCGCATACTCATATCTTAAGCTACCTTTTGACGTAAAAACACACATGGGGCACATGTCTGCTCCTAGTTACTCAATAACTCAAAACATAGGAATAGACAAGAGTAAATTTTTCATTTAAGCACAATACTTTATTATTTTGTTACTTAAACCCTGTTTAGGACTAATCTTTAAAAGATAAAACCCACATAGAATTAAATCCCATAATTAAATCATCCTAAAACTTTACTCAAATCTCAGCAAGAAATGCATTCTTCAATGATAATGAAAATTAAAGCATATGCTCAATTTTTCTCAATCAAAACCTTGGTAACATCCTAAAGTTGAAAATTAGGCACAAAAATATCATTTATATCTAAATTATCTTGCATCTAAAAAGAAGTTTTTTGGAAAAGAACCAATTATAAGAAAAATAATTTTTGGAGCCAAAACAAAGATTCAAAAATTTGCAATGATATGAACAAAGACCAACTAACACAAATAAATAAATCCTCTGCCCAAAACCTTGAGAAACATATTGTCCTCAATTTAGAAAACAAGTGAATTTACTGACAAATTGTGGACAAATGAAGTGTAAAATGTTTTCAACCAACTCGCAAAGGGCCTATCAAAAACAACGCTTACAACAGAGAAGTGTGAAGTGAAATAACCAGAAACTTAAAAAGAAGACTAATATGAAAATACACTGGCATGCAGAAACCTAGACTAAGCGAGAGGCCCACAAAAAGAATCGATTGCCCATTCCAATAAGCAACAGAATTCCTAGTAAAATGGGAAAACTAGCAACCCCAACAACATCAAGTTATATAGGCTCAAATTCAGGCATAACAAAAATATTCCGAAGCTACTAGCAACAAAAGAACCTACAAAAATGCTTAATTAGAGCAGCTCATTCATTCACATATGTATAAGCAAGAAAGAATTTATATCTGTCAATGGAAGAGGATGACGAGGAGGATGAGTCTCTGTTGAGTTGAAGAAGGACAACACTACTTGAGAGGTCCTTGATTTATATTTTTCTAGGGTGCTATTGAAAGAAAATTGGAGCCTGGAGCAGACGAGCTAAATAGAAAAACTGGCAACCCTGAAAATATTCAAAAGTCGACTTGCAAAAAAGTTTAATTAGTGCAATTCAAAATTTTATAGCAAAACAGTGTCAATAGAAATATCCCGCAAAAGAAAATAGTCTAAGAGAAAAAAAAAGGCAAGAACAACAAACAAAATTGAGAATGTCCCATGAAAAACTTAAAAAGAAGCCTAATATGAAAATACACCAGCATGCATAGACTAAGAAAGTAGCCCACAAAAGGAATTAATTGCCCATAAAATTAGAAATGGGACTAAATGGCAATAAGCAATAGAATTTATAGCAAAATGGAAAAACTACCAACCCCAATAACATAAGTTATATAGGCTCAAATTCAGACATAATAAAAATATTCAAAAACTACCAGCAACAAAAGGACCTGCAAAAATGCTTAACTAGAGCAGCTCATTCATCCACATATCTATTAGGAAGAAAGAATTTGTACCTGTCAATGGAAGAGGATGACGAGGAGGATGAGGCTTTGTTGAGTTGAAGAAGGACAACACTGCTTAGGAGGTCCTTGATTTATATTTTTCTAGGGTGCTATTGAAAGAAAATTGGATCTTGGAGCAGATGAGTTAAATAGAAAAACTAGCAACCCCGAAAATATTCAGAAGTCGACCAACAAAAAAGTTTAATTAGTGCAGTTCAAAATTTTATAGCAAAACGCTGCCAATAGAAATATCTCGCAAAAGAAAATACTCCAAGAGACAAAAAAAAGGCAAGAACAACAAACAAAATTGAGTATGCCCCATGGAAAACTTAAAAAGAAGCCTATTATGAAAATACATCAGCATGCAGCAGCATAGACTAAGCAAGCGGCCCACAAAAAGAAATGATTGCCCACAAAATTAGAAACGGGACTAAATGGCAATAAGCAATAGAATTTATAGCAAAATGGAAAAACTACTAACCCCAACAACATCAATTACATAGGCTCAAATTCAGACATAAAAATATTCAAAAACTACCAGCAACAAAAGGACCTGTAAAAATGTTTAACTAGAGCAACTCATTCATCCACATATCCATTAGTAAGAAAGAACTTGTACTTGTCAATGAAGAGGTTGAGGAGGAGGATGAAGCTCAATCGAGTTGAGGAAGGACAACATTGCTTGGAAGGTCCTTGATTTATATTTGTCTAGGGCGCTATTGAACAAACATTAAAGCTTGGAGTAGATAAGCTAAAAAGAATAGCAACCCCAAAATTTTTAGAAGCCGGCCTGCAAGAAAGTTTAATTAGTGCAGTCAATTTTACAGCAAAATGATATCAAGTTGAGGAAAGACAGCAATGTTTTGGAGGTCCTTGATTTATATTTTTCTAGGGCGCAAACAGTGGAGCTTGAAGCAGATAAGCTAAACAGAAAAACTAGCAACCTAAAAAATATTTAGAAGCCGACTTGCAAAAAAGTTTAATTAGTGCAATTTAAAATTACAGTAAAAGGGTGCCAATAGAAGTATCCTGCAAAAGAAAACAGTCCAAAAAAAAGGTAAAAAAAACAAATATAATTGACTATGCCCCATGGAAAAATTGATTATGCAATAAAGTAACAAGGAGACTTGGAAGCACTTGAATTATTCAATTTAGAATCAATAAATGGCTTAACATATTGCTCATTAATTTTTTTAGGAATTGATATGACTAATATTAACTCTAAAATCTCTATAAGAGAGCAAATTATTAAGATACTGAAATACTAGTATCCCCTGACTTAAAAATTCCAAATTCTGGCTAATAATCCTTTTCAAAAGGAAAAAATATCTACATATCTATTCACAAGAAAGAATTTGTACCTGTGAGGATGAGGCTCAGTGAATGCAGACTTTGTCCCCCGCATTCAGATAAAAGCGGCGTATTTGCATTTTACCGCTTTTACAACGAACCAAGTAACCTTTGAAGGATTAGATTTTGAAGGGCTAAGGCTTATCGAATCAATGCGAATATAACCCCAAGAAGATGATGCACGTTTTCTTGATGATGATGAAGCGCCAGAAGTTAAAGGAGAACTAGTATTTAGAGTAGCAAATGTTGTTTTTGAAGGGTTAGGCCTTGATTCAGAACTTATTCTAGCATCATTTGCCTTTCTTCTCACCGGGTTGCCCAACATCCAAAGCAGACTTAATTAACTTGAATGCGCCATCAGCAGCAACAGAGGAGTTTTTATCAGGATGAACCATTAACGCCATTCTTTTATAATGATTCTTTATTATGATGGCAGCAACAGAGGAGTTTTTATCAGGATGAACCATTAACGCCATTCTTTTATAATGATTCTTTATTATGTCAGCATCTACATTGAAATCTTTGATGGCAAGTATTTCATACCAACAGTTTTTGTAACGCCCTGACTCCAACTACCAGAGGAATTGTCCGATTTGGATCAAGTCGGTTCCATCCTATACTAGATCGGCAAGACCCGCACGATTTTGTCCCACAGGTGAAATGGGAACCTCCCAGGAGGCCACCCATCCTAGGATTTCTATTAAGCGAGCACGCTTAACCCTAGAGTTCTTCCAACTCTCTAGCCATTCCACCAAAAGGTGCCTCTGATGATTAGTTACCCCCTTTTCGATATATGATCTGATTAAGTCATGTTTCCCGCATTCCACTACCCTAACTAGCCTGCCAACCTAGAAGCTTGCTAGGAACCCTCTCAACCCGCCCTTTTATGATCGTTTTACTGGGTCAGGGTTTCACAGGCCCACCAACTTCTGCATGGTTCGTCCTCGAACCATATATCTATTGGAGGGGGTCAGGCTCTGATACCAAATTGTAACGCCCTGATTCCAACCACTAGAGGAATTATCCGCTTTGGATCAAGCCGATTCCATCCCATACTAGATCGGTAAGACCCGCACGATTTTGTCCCATAGGTGAAATGGGAACTTCTCAGGAGGTCATCCATCCTAGGATTTCTATCAAGCGAGCACACTTAACCCTGGAGTTCTTCCAACTCTCCAGCCATTCCACCAAAAGGAGCCTCTGATGATTAGTTACCCTTTTTTTGATATATGATCCGATTCATTCCTGTGTCCCACATTCCACTATCTTAGCTAGCCTACCATCCTAGAAGCTCGTCAGGAACCCTCTCTACTCGCCCTCTTAGGATCGCTTTGCCGAGTCAGGATGTCATAGTTTTTCTTGTTTGTCGCTAACTGGTGTACTCTGTATGCTGTGAAGTAATCATCAATGTGAGGGAGTTCTGGGTTGAAAGACTTGGCTGTCATTAGGTGCTTTATAGCCATGTCTATGTTTTGAAGCTTGAAGAACTCTTCTGCCATATCTCTAGCCTTCTCAACTACCACCTTGGTCATATCCATGATACTTTGCCCAGTTCTTAATTGAAACATGATCGGAATTTAGAAATTCAATCAAGAAACAAAAGAGGCATGACCAAGAGGAAGCAAAAATCGATCTCTCAGAAAACATAGAATTAGAGGAAGCCTAAGGGGATAGTGTCGAGAAGAAGGATCGCTTTAATGAGATTGAGCGAAAATAGGGTTTCGAATTCAAACATTATTGAATTTCTTAGAAAATTCAATCAAAAACCAGGGGAAAATCGTACAGATCTCAGAATCAGAAGAATCCAATGTCAGAGATCTCAAGAAGTGAAATCCTTGGTATTATCCATGAAAGTTTGCCCAGTTCTTGATTCAAACATGATCGAAATTCAAAAACTCAATCAAGAACCAGAGGAGGAACGAACCAAAGGAGGTGCAAATTGATCTCTTAGAAAACTTAGAATCAAAGGAAGCCTATGGTAAAGGTGCCAAGAAGAAGAGTCGATTTGATGAGATTAAGCGAAAATAGGGTTCCAGATTCAAAAATTATAAGATTTCTTAAAAAATTCAATCAAGAACTAGAGTAAAATCGGACAAATCTCAAAAACAGAAGAAGCCAATGGCAGAGATGACAAAAAGCAGATTCAATCGAATAAGCTTCAGTGAAAACAGAGTTTGGGATTCAAATACAATCAAATTTCTTATAAAACACTTAGGAACAAGAGGATGCAAGAAGAATCGATTTGATGATATTGAGTGAAAACAAACCGCCTACAAGGAATATCTTTAAGATTGTGATCAGAAGAAGATTTATAGGATTTTAGTTGTTCTTAGAGACTTACATTTTGTTAGGAAAGTTATTTTAAATTTTTATCTTTTTTTAATTTATTTTTAATAAATATAATGATAAGGAGATGTTTAAAAAAATTTTATATTTATTTTTATATCCACTTGTGTAGCGTTGTTTTTACTTTTATATCCTATTTTTTATATCATGTATAGTGTTATTTTTCTTCTCTTTTTCTTCCTTGTATTGAGCTTTGAAATTTTGATTTATTTGCCACAATGCATTGTTTTTATTGATTGTATCTGTTGTGATCTAAATAGAAGATGTAATGCAATGAAAAATATAAGTGAATGAAATGTAATTAAGATTTAATTACTTTGTTTGGTAATATAATTTATAAGATTTATGGAACGTAATCAACATTCCATTTTTATGTTTATTTATAAATATGTAATGTAATGTAATTAAAACATTACCACCACCAATCACACCGCCATCACCACCACTCTTTCACCACCACCACGATCACCAGCACCACTATAATACCCTGAAATTTTTATTTCGAAACATTCCCATTTAAATTTAAATTGTAAATTATTAGCCAATAATATTACGCCACGTCATATTATGGGGATCGAAAATCATTTTTGGTTCGCCCGAAAATTTATTGAATAAAATCGGACCAATATTTCTTTAATTGGACCAAATTAATTTAAATTAGACCCGAATCGGATATTTTTGAAAAACACTGTGCGTCACTATTCTTTTCTCCTCGGCAACTTACCTTGGACGGTTTGTTTTTATTTAATAATTAAAAAACTTTATAATATTTTATTATTTTTTTCTTATTAATTTTATTTTATTTTATTATTATTTATTAAATGGGAATTTATCGTATATCTCAACAGAAAGGAGACCGTTAGTTTGGGATGTTCACAGAATGCTTGATGGAAATCTTGAATTAGAGATTCCTGCTTCAGGAACTCTGTTAGCTCATTTCAAAGTAAGGCCGATGTTATTTGACAAGATTAAAGCTGCA
>CANUEX010141634.1:10000-16114 GCA_948099535.1 Jatropha multifida | reverse complement strand
TGCTGAGAAAAAGGGCTTCAGCTTTCTTCAAGGAAGGGGAATCTTTCTAGTTTACTAACTCTTAAAACAAAGCCAATCCTAGGAGATAAGAATATTGACTTTATTAGCATCTAATAAATTTTTATAGACCCTATGAAATTGATTTTTTCATTAGACCAATCGAAAGAAAGAAAAGATCTTTTTTTTACTCAACTAATGCTAAGAAAAACATTGATTCACTTATGTAATTTTACATGTTAATTGAATATGTAATTGAATAAGTAGTAGAAAGGGCTTCAAGTCTGCTTGATCGAAATGGCACTAAGCTAAGGGCGTAGCGATAAAGTTAATGCAGTTGCCTGGGAGAATGGTTTTTCAAAGTAAATAAATGGTTGGTTTACTTCTTAGGATTAGGAACAACACTGGTGTACAACTAGCTTTTAAATGAGAAATCCACGGTGGACTATATTGTGTTCCTTAATTTTTCTATTGGGAATGGTTGCAAGGCTAACTTTTTTTTTTACCTATGTAACCTATAGGAAGAGGTTTAGGTATGGTTCATCGCCATACTTTACTTATTGAAGGAGGATTAGTAAAAGGAGGTAGGGCATTGCCATTGCTATTCCACTTCCTCTTGGCGAAAAAGTGACTTTTCCCTTCTATTATAAATCTATGAGACTCTACCAAAGACTAAGTCTTTGCCTTAGAGCTCTCACACTGAGCCAATCCGTAGACTGATTCATTGCATGGGAATGGTGGAATAAAAATTCTAAAATAGGAATTTTTAGCTCTTTACTTAGACTAGTTCTATTGCCGAATCTAATGCAAGCTTGATAGCGCGATCCCCTTGACCAGACCTTGCCCGAGGTAACCAAAGTACGCGAGCTGTGAGCTTAGCCCTCTTTTCCCAGTTTTTAACTTGATTCTAGATTGCCAAGCCCAAGGTTGAGGAGTACTTATCGTATATAAACTTCTATATAATGGGACCGAAGTCGGCTCAGCCGGAGATCATGCACCCGACAAAAGAAAAATGTAAGCCTTCTTGTAGAATATATAGGAGCTACCTGAAAAGGACCTCTATTTGGACTGGACCCTTTGGAAATGAAATGGTTTAAGTGCTCTTCATGTAAAATACCTTTCACCAAGAGGGAAAGGTAGTTCAATGGTTGCTATGCTGGATGCCTGGTACTTCCTTATTCTAGATAAGGCACACACAGATGATATAATCAATGGGCTAGCTCAACTAATAAGATAAGACTTATGATTGCCTTGTGGGAGAAGTTGAATCTTTCGAGGTCTCATTTGATCTAGAGAAAAGAAAAGCTATTCTTCTTTCTTAGCAGTTGAATAAGAGCAAGAACAGCTACCGATTCTACCTAATCCACTACCAACCACGGACTGACTCAAGCACCAAAACCTACTAGTAGTGAGAAAACATCCTCTATTCACTAATGGCATCCTGCATTGAATCGCTTTCACTGCCCAAAATTGTGAGTTCATGTCCGGCCTTGAGAGTGATTCAATGCACTATAAGCGATTGCTATCTAATAGCCAATAAGATAGAGCACAGTTTACAAGCCAATCTTCTACTTGTAATTGGAAAGCAAACTGGGAAAAAATCAATAAGCTTCCTACTTGGTGTCTGTTTAGATGCATAGGCCAGGCTATCTCATAGTCTGGTACTCACTGCCAATAGATTAAATCAGGTAGACAGTCAGCTCTCTTGTCCCTCGTCTTCCTAGTCGGATAGCCTCTCCCTCTCATCATTTTTTCAATGTTGTCTTCTCTAGAGAGTGACTCTTTCCTGCTTTCGATGGCAACTGGCTTTAAAGGACTTGACTACTTGCTACTTGATGGCCTACGATAGAGTTGAGATTAGGGGAAAGCACTCACATAGTGAAAAAAAGGTGTGGTATCGAGCGAGATAAGCTCTTTTGAAAGCTAATTTGTCTATTCCACCCCAACACGGTAACTTCTTTACTTTAGCAATATTATATATGCAAATAGATATTTCTGCCCCATTATTGGCATATTTGCTTCCTCGGCTGAAGGGTATAAGTTATGTTCCCAATCTACTTAAGATAAGATTGATAATGCCGCTAATCCGAGTGGAGACTGAGAGCTTGCTTTATTTGTGAAGAGAAGGGGGCGGACAAAGCTTCAACAATAGCCAGTTCTTCTAGGTCCCCTTTGCACTAAATAATGTATGAAAGATGTGGCAAAGAAGGAAATCACCAGTTTTCACTCAAGCGAAACTTCCTTTTAATACAAAGAACTCCTAGAAAGTAGGGGTTCAGCTTGGGGGATCCACTTTTCATTAATACAAAGATGGGCGCTAGGTTCGACTTCTGATTTTGATCTCTTTATCTGTCCCTGGCTCACGTAAAGGCGCATGTTTTCTAATATAATGGACCTACTTACAGTTTCACCACATTTTGTTGAACGTGCACCATCCATTGCCCATGAAAAGTGCTTTTTCTGCTATTAATGAAAGCCCTCTCTCTTAATTACGACTTGTGGCTGATGAGGCATTCATAAGACCGCCCCTTTTGGTTAAGCAGCTATCAAACCAAATTGAATTGAATGGCTTTCGCTGTCTGGTATGATTTCGCTTTCCTTCAACTTGATTTTCTTAGGTGGCTAAAGCACCGGCATCTCGTGCATTGACTTCTTTGCTCATTTCCCTTCAAGGATGGCTAATTTTTTACTTCTTAAGCTAGAGCTAACTACCTTCCTTCTTCGCCTATAAATTGGTACCCTTGAGTCGAATGAGCTGCTTCATAACCATTTTCTTTCAACTTTCAAGAAAAAGGAAGAACCGAGAATGCTTTAAGATAGTCCTTTCTTTGACAAGGAGTCCGCTCTTGAGTTTGGGGTATGCAATAAGGTCGGGCTTTTATAAGAGCTCGGGCTATAGAAGATTTCTTGCTGCCTTCCTTCCACAAACGGTAGCTGGACTAGAGGAATTCCCTTTTATAAACGAGTCGAATGGATAGATCTCTTATTCGTCTTCACAGATAAGAGAAGGTGCTTTGTAGCGATTGATAATTTCATTACCTTTATCATCTTTAGAACGATAAGCGAGATGAAGCAAGCAAGGGTCGTAGAGACCCGACAACCAAATTCTTTCATCATCTTTGGCTAGATAGCTTTGTCCATTACCTGCCTATCAGTTGGGAAAAAAATCAGATTAGGACTTTACCATCAATAAGGGAATAACTAGTTCCATGTTGGTACTAAGCTAATAATACGTCCATGTGCGGGGGAGTAGCACTCATTTCCTTCTATTGGCCCATACTATTTTAAATTAAAGAGTTTCAAAGTAAAGGAAGGAGTGAAAGGTCTCACGATGCGCACTTACTAACAATCAGTTATTCGATAACCTATTGGTCTTATAAAGCTTCCCGCTCCCAGCTGCTATAGGAAGAAAGCTTGGTTGAATGTCGCATATTAGTTGTTGTCTTCTTCTAATTAGAAAAGTGAATAGCGGATCCGCGCCCGATGCGTACTCCATTTCCTTCCTATTCTATTCCCAAGATTGTCCTTATCCGTAAAGTGGTAAAGCAAGAAATGGCAATAAATAAAAGTAAGAAGGAGATTACTCAGGTGACGAAGAAAAAAGCATTCATCCCATGAGATGCCATCTTATTTATATGCAAGACCGGCGGCTACTGCACTAGTCAAGTCAGAAGGAAAGGCATATCCAAAAAGTCCTACAGCCCCAACAGCATCGTCTATTGCTAAGACTTATTATTCAACAGCTTATACTGGTCTACAAGTGAATGCCTAGCTTTATCCTATCTTATGAAATATCTAGTTAGCATCCTACTCCTATTCATACTAAATAAGTAGCCAAAGTCCTTGGAACAATCCCTCTTTTGGAAAGAGAGTTACTATATCCGTTACACCCATAATGAAGTATGTCCATTCTTACCGTTTAAGTGACAAGGGGGGGTGAAGGTACTCAATCTATCTAGATTGCCTTACTAATAAAGGGGCTTCTCTTATGAAAGAAAAAAAACTCCCCTTAAGGGGGAACTTCTTTCACAGGACTGCCTAAAGAGACTCCTAGTGTTAAAACAACTATGTAACTTAATGGAAGACTATGGCAGAAAATCCTTAGGTGCTTTTAAGCCCTCTTGGCAGACTATGACCAATTCCAGATCATAAGGGAAAATCAGCTCTATGTAAAAAAGGTGCTTTCCATAAGGTCTAGTTCCTTGGGCACTGGATTGGCGACGACATGAGTTGGTTGGATCAAAAGAAGGTGCGTGCAAGCCGTGGGGGACTGGGAGACGCTGCGCAAGGTGCGGGAACTACAATTCTTCATCAGATTAGTCATACTTAAAAAGATTTATATATATATAGAAAGATTTATATAAATATATATGTAGGTATATAGGCGGTTCATCGAGGGCTTCTCGGGTGATCGGAAGGGCTTAAGCTGCTTTTGCTCAACCTTCTAGTAAAGGGTGAATGGGGGCATGTGTAATAGTTTTCTTTCTTTCTCTCGCTCGATCGCTTCAATGCTTATAATTTGAGAGATAACAGGAAAGCGTTCTCTCAAATTCAAGAATGTGACATAAATAATGACTCTCTTCGCGAGGATGTCAGCAAATTAAGCAACTGTAAGGTTTTTTTATATTCGGTGGAAGGCAACCTGAAACTCTGCCCCAACCAAGTGAAACTGAGGGTCTTTCCGAGTTCACGATCTGATCTA
This sequence comes from Jatropha multifida, assembly GCA_948099535.1. Taxonomy (NCBI): domain Eukaryota; kingdom Viridiplantae; phylum Streptophyta; class Magnoliopsida; order Malpighiales; family Euphorbiaceae; genus Jatropha; species Jatropha multifida. The sequence goes on along the minus strand of CANUEX010141634.1, from coordinate 11,415 downwards.
TGGGGCCTCAGAGGATGGCTAAGAATGTCCATTAAAAGGAGCGAAAGAGCAACTCGACTCAATAGAGAGGAGCGAACCGATGGGGTCATTTTTCAAGCACGAATAGAACGATCTAAAGGGGGGTGTGCAACCTAGAGAGATGGTCGTATCTCTTTGATGAATGTTGATCGAGGTTCGATTCATTTGGAAAAGAGATCAATCTTAGGGGAGACCATGCAAATGGTTGAATTGGTGACTTCGCTTCGATCTCTTCGACTGAACCTGAAGGAGACTTCGATCATTCAACTTTAGATTCTGAAGAAAGAATGTCACTTGGAATGTAGGAAAGTGATTCTTCTCTTTCAGATCCTGGCCTTGGTAGAACTTGCCCTTGATTGGGATTTCGATTGAAAAGATGTTAGACTGCTTCCTCATGTGCCTAAGAAGCTGAGGCAATCTCATTAGAGATTGGCCAATTTCAGTTTTTCCTACTCAATCTTTTTTATAGAAATAGCACTCGATCAAAGGGGAGCATAAGCAAGTTCAGTGGTTGAAACCTCTGTAATCGATCGATGGGAACCTCAAAGCTGTTTGGGGCATGAGCAAACTCATATTAGGCATTGCCGCAGCATCAATGGTACAAGGAAGAGGCATAATAGCGAAGATCAATCCATCTCAATCTACAAAAAACATTGCCTTGGGCATGCAACCCAAACAAAAAGATAAAAGGACTGCTCGCTCGAAGAAAAACCTTTTAGAGCCTGGTACAAGCCAAGCCCCTTCGATTCAGCAACAAGAGTAGGTTATGGAATAGTCTTTTAGTCGGCTTTCCCGTTCTTGAGGACTTTCTGGCCGGTAGGCTTTATAGCGTACCTACTTTGCTGACAGGGAGGATATGAAATAGATAGTTGCGCTTGCTTTCACTTATAAACTCTACACCCTGTAGCTATAGTAAGGCATGCTGTCGAAACTAGATTCACTCATTCTTGTCTCCGACGATTAACCTATTTCAGAGCAATCTGGGGATTAGCCTAGCCTATCTCGCACTACTCGAAGCCTTCGTGAACTCATTGTCGGGTTCTATCATAGTGACGGTTACTATGAGGAGATGCTTGTGCCGGTGAAGATTGCTTCCAGTGATCGGGAAATAATAAAAAAAACCATTGCTTTATATCCAACGCTCCGGATAGGCAGAAGGATCTATGTCCATCCCCAACTTCCTTGCAATCCACATCGAAAAATTTAGGCTGGGAGTCATCAAAGGAGGAATAGTCATACGTTGGTTTGATAAGCCAAGGAAAAATAACCACTGCTTGGTTTTGACACTGACGCGACCCACCTTGCCAAGCATCGATGCAATGGTTAGATTTCACCACCTCTATCTCCAAGCCCCTTTACTAGGTTGGGCAAGCTTGGATGCCCCTACTCTTAACAAG